>JAWQRJ010001343.1:0-16194 GCA_033557515.1 Diorygopyx duplodentatus
AGTTTAGTGCTGTGTTAAAAAGCAGAGACAGTGAAGTGAAGTGGCCATAGCCGACGAGAGAAACTAAAGGACACCAATGGGTGTAATTTAGAATTTAAGAACCCTAGTTTTAAGAATCTTTAGAGTAAATATGATGGTTGGTCATAATTGACCAGTTTCAGTATTTGTAAAGCTTCGTAAGATACTTAGTAACGTTTTAATTGAAAAAAAAAAATTATTTTTCTTATAAATTGCATAAGATATGGTGCATGCACTTGTTTGATTGATAGTAAGATCTCACCCTACGAAATGTATTTCGAAATTTTCTGTTCAAATTCATTTATACACCATCTTTATTATTGCTTAAAACTTTAATTGCTGATCTACAGATACGCATAAACTTACTTTGGTCTATCTTGCAGAGTAGGTAATCTGTGTCTACCGACTACACTGTCAATTTCCTCTTGCGCTTTTTTCTGAACTTCTGGATTTAACAATAAGTACATGAATCCAAATCCAAAGGATTTTGTCGTAGTCTCCGATCCTGCCATAAATAAATCTATACAAAGAGCCAGTAACTGTTCCTCAGTATACGTTTCTGGTTTATTTTCTGAATTAAGCATTTGCAAATAAATATCTATGAGATCTCTGGGGTGCCCTTCCACAAAAGTCTTCTTGTGATTTTCCACTTCGTCGATGACGAATTTCCATAATGGCCTATGAGCATTCATGTACAGATTGTACCCAGAAAAATCGGGTGCTATAAATCGAAGTACAGGAAATTGACTAAATAATGTTCCCACCATATCTATGTTTTTAAACAAGTCGCTTAATATTCGCTGTAGTTTATTGATTTCGACATCTTCAGGGCTGTATCTAACCCCAGCAAGCATTGTCCATAATGTGTTCAAGATGTGTACTCCACACATTCTGTCCATTTCCACGAGAGTTGATGATTCTCCTTTCGGGATCTGTTCCTTGAAATGCATTATCATCGAATTGGCTTCGTCTTCAATCATGGCCGACATGTTTCTTCTCCCAAAACCGAACTCTCTTAAGTGGCGAACAATAAATTTTCTTTGCTCGTACCAAAAATCCTCGTCAGTTAGTAGAACTCCCCTTCTTAGGCCAAAAGTTCTCAACTCATAGAATGACCCGGTAGGTCTGCCCCCAAGGTCATCTGATGATAGAAACTCTCTTATTGCATCTAAACCATAGGCAACAACCATTTTGTCGATCCCTATCTTTAAACCAATCAATGGCCCGTACTTCTTTGATAGCTCTGCTGTTACCAAAGGTAGATATCCTATTTGCTTTCGCAGTTTAAATACGGTTAGTGCACTGCCAAGTATTGGCAACCATGATGGCCCTGGAGGAAAGTTTGTTGGCTTTTTAGAATCGAGGTAGAGAAGTAATCCCAATATAATGAAGAAGAAACACACGGCCAGTATCATATCTGGAAAACATAAACTTAAAATTAATAAAAATATATAAATATACAGGATATCCCAGAACTCACGCAATAGCCGAAAATGAAAGATTCATAATAAAAAATTACGTATATTACGCATAAAGTCGCAATAAAAATGTCGATGGATCAATAAAAGGAGAACTAGAAGGTGTTAAATACGACAAAGAGGAAAGCACCATTGCTTGTAAATTTATCCATCTTTGATCTTGAACAGTTATCATTTTTCATGAGACTGTACATCTGGCAACTCTTGTCCTAATAACGGCTATAATTTTTCAGTGATAAGTAGGTAACATGAAACGTCATGATATATATTAGCATAGCTTATATTATCAAGCAATGACAGATACTATTAACTATGTGTCATTGCTTGTGTAACAACTATTATCTTAGGTGGCTATGGGGCAATATGGTTATTTGCATCTAGTATTGCCTGGGAAACAAAAATGAGTCGGGTCTCTCACGTTTGCTGAGCGCGGGAGCAATGTTGAGCAACAAAAGTAATATAGCATGTGAAGTAACGCATAAAATTAGCAAAATAATTGTGCAATATGTGGCAAAAATTTAGCAACAGATAACCAGGAACTCATCGTTTAACCAGGAATATATATAGCAACAGATAACCAGGAATAATAAAGCAAATAACCAGGAACTCATCGTTTTTTAAGATTTTTTCTAAACAAATCCTAAACCTCATATCCTCCAGGCGCATCCAATTGTGACAATTTACCTATGGAACACGAAGCAAGTCGGAAGCTTATTTCTTGTGCTCGCTTTATCCTCCTTTTACAAATATTGACATCTAAGTGTGATGAAATAGCACATAATTGCAAAAACTGATAAGAAAAATTTTTGGAGTTTAAGCAATGAACAAAGCATTTTAGTAAAGACCCCTTCCCATTATTTTATATTTACTGCATTCGACTTGTAATCAGATTTTTTAATTTTTTCAAAGAATTTTAAAAACAAATCAAAACCCCCCAACACTAGCAAATAAATCGAACAAACAAATCACTCAAATATAAAGCACGAAAAGAATAAAGTTCGAGAAAATAATAAATAATTGTTTAAACAAACGAGTCTTTAGGCGAGCACAGAAAAAAAAGAAATTTTCTGCTTCTAAGATTATTTTTCATAGATCTGTCAATGATCACTTTATAAGTATTTCCTTGACGTTAATTTGATTTGTGTTAATTTTGATAACACAATTTTCGGTTCATTAATAATTATTTTCAATCTGTTGAGTCAGTCAAAATCAATAAAATAGTTTAAATAATTTGACTTTAAATCAAGCGCTCTTTATTTTTCCTAAATTCCTAAATTTTAATTTTACTCCAATTTTTTTTTAACCTAAACCATTATTTAAGTGTGAAGTAGTGATGATAATTAATTTTGATGATTATGTGTCCCTACCTTATATTACTACGTTTATTAGTAGAGTAAAGTTGTAAATAATATTCATGTCATAATTGTATCGTATTATTCTAAAAAGTGTATAGCTATAAAACATTTTAAACAAGTATATTTTAAAGTGAGTGTAATTTATTTTTGCAAATTTAATTTAAGTTTTTCCTTATAAACCACTAATAAATATTTGCATACAATCTCCCCAGATTATTGAAAAATTGTTTTGATTTTCTCTGTTCATTTGACATTTGGAACTACATTCAGTAGTTTATAATAGTATAGTTAACACTTGCATTTTAGTTAAACCAAATTGATTGACCGCAACATAAAGCCATTAACGTTAACTACCACTTTAGTGCTTATCCGTTATTTATTGAAAAGTAATCACCGTTACGCCATAATTGATTACTTAGTGTTATTTGTAGTACCGATTCAAAGTTTCACATAAAGTTCAAATAGGTTGGTACTACATGAGAGGAAACATAATTCAAGAGATAAAAATATGTTTTTGTACATTTTTAAAATAAAATTAGATTTTGACAAATTTGAAAATGATGGTATAACACTACAAAAGTATCAGTAGCTACATTTTCGTGCTATTGGGTAATATTTATAAAGCTTTACATAATCGCCCGATAAAACAGACCATTGCGTCTGAAGTGCAGAAAGAGAAAGCTTTCCACTATCCGGTAGACATTGAGAGATATAATTCTTCCGACACAGTGAAAGTTGCAAAATAAGTTATGCAATCTTCTCTTTGACTCTTTGGTCGCAATACGTCGTAACATCGTTGGAATTTTCATAATTAATAGTTTTGTTTCAAAATTAACTTTAAGTGTTAAATTAACTCAATTTAATAATAAAATGTTTCACTATGAGCACATATTTGTTAAACTTGGTTCAATTAATTGAAAATATTAACTTTATTTCCTGGTTAAATGAACAATCCATCAATAATTACACTAAAAACAAATAAAAATCCTTACTTTCTTGTAGGTTATGGATCCTTTTTTCTAATAATAGGTTGTAATTGGTTCCTTGTTACCCACAGACACACAAAAAACTTTTCACTATTCTATCAGAAATTTTGCCCTCAGCTTTCTACAAACGAGTCTTATCTGACTGTAGATTCTACTCATATACCTTTTCTCCCACTTGCTACAAGAACAAGATGAGTTGGTTGAAAACCAACAATATTTGTTTACAGGATTGCTTAACTAGTGATTAAATAATTATGTAAATGTTAACCATAATTGAAATGAAAATGTCGGAATCGCTATATAACTTTTGAAGATAATATTTATTTACAATTAAAGGCCCTCTTTTTAAATTCAAGTAGAAACTGCAGTGTATTTGATTTAAATACTTTTTCAAATACTGTATTAACATAAATTATTATTTTTTTCAGTTTCTCAAATCATTTCCAACTTAGCATTTAAATTTTAAATTTACAGGTGATTACCATTGCTGCCACCTTCAAACCAAAAACGAAATTCCTACGTACACGTGCTTTCAAAACATATACTGAGGTTATGTTATATTGACATGTGTTCATCATTTGGCAAGTTGTCCCATTAAATCAGATTTATTTGCAATAAAATGAAGAATAAATCAGCAAGACATAAAGAATACAACACATTCAAGGTAATTATTAAATACAATAAACTCATTTTTATATCTTTGTACATTTTTTGTAGTTTGTGCATTTTTCCGAAAGAATAAACAATGTAGACATAAACGTTTTTCATCGCATTGGGCACGAGTATGAAAACGAAACTGAAGATATCGAATGCCACTTTTACCATGCGATCCAAAAATGGAATGTTTTGAATTTAACGGAAAGTTACGGACGATTTAGGAAAGAGGTTAAGGCGCACACGATCGTGACTTTACCGCAACTGATTCATAATAAACACGCGATCGTGGAAGTTTTAGTTACATATTTAAGAGAGAAGAATATTTTATCTCTTCAACCACTGTTAGAGTAAGTTTTAATAAGTGTTAACTGCTTGTACTTTGATATATTTTTTATAAACTACTGAAAAGTAGATGTTGATTAATAATTTCTAAATCAAAGTCGAAGAATTCATACCATTCTTCATTTTTGATTTTAGATTTCATCTTTTGATTAATAATGGAATATTGCATCTTGTACCAAATTCTCAGTTTGCATTCTTATTCCTGATTCTGAACTTCTGATTTTTGATTTTCGTAAGACTTCATTATCTATAGTATTAATACAATATAATGTATTATTGTTCAACCTAGCGGTGCACACGGTTTTGCACGAGAACATTCCTAATTTCACGATTAAATAAATGTTTCTTTTTTAGATTGGTTGTTGGGTTAGCCCAAGACTTACGTAGCGATTTTTACGAGTATTATCAAGAATTTTTAGATGCCATAATTAGTTTATTGAACACAAGGGACGTTGAACAGTTGGAATGGACATTTACGTGTTTGGCATATTTATTTAAAATATTATGGAGAGTGTTGGTAAAAAATATCAACACTATTTTCAGCACATTATTACCATTATTGTCTGATGAAAAACCAGTATACATAAACAATTTTGCGGCCGAGAGTTTTGCATTTGTTGCTAGGAAAGTAAAAGATAAGAAGGCTTTCTTGTTGCTGATTATGAAAAATGTGAATCACAATAAAGATGTAAGTAATTTTAATTATTTCAATTTATATGTAAGTTTTGGTGCTGAATTTTTGTTTTAAAATTATTTCGTTATTACAAAGAAAAGTCTAATACTTTGGTTTAATTATTTAGTTTCTATTTTTGCAATATCTTTTTATCAAATTATACCACAAAGGCAGTTTACAGGATGGTCCAATAGAGCCTGGATGTATTGGCATTGTACATGCCCTTGTCATGTATTTTAGGCAAAAGGTTTATACAAAAGTTGTTACTAACAAAGCACTTTAAAATATTTTCTCATATACAGAGCCTTCCATTTGTCCGAAACAGCAAACAACTTAATTTTTTTAAATGGAACACCTTGTATATTATTGCATTTGTGGATTCGTCACTGAACTCTAAATCAAATCTTATTAAGTATATAGCACCTAAAATTACTTGTTGGGGATTTATTGACGATTTCCTTAAAAATCTCCCATATGGGGCCATATTTTCAAAAATGTATTATCTGGTTATCGTGAAATATCAGATTGTGTTTTTTAGTGTAATTATTAGTCAGTATGTAGGTACACCATCTTCTAATTTGGAATGAACAATTTTTTAAACATGTTTTCTATTATTATCCATTTTTTAATATGTTTAATCATGAAAATCTCAATTACTTTAATTTGGACGAAAAAAATCGAACAAAGAGTTCGATTTTTTTTCTGGGGAACCCCCCTAACAGTTGCCAATTGGCTAGAAAATGAGATTGGCAAAGTTTCAGCTGAATTGGATAACGTTAACCTGTGCCTCGTTGAGGTTGAAGTTTAAAAAAATCGCAATTTTTTGCAAAAAAATGCAGTTTTCCCTTCATAAAATGAAAACAATTCTTCCTAGAAACCTGATTCTGGTCCCATTTCATAAAAAATGTTTTTGCCTCAAAGTTTTACTCTCATCAATTTTTTGCTAAAACTTAGATTTAATGATATTTAGCATTTTTCAGGTCCGGTCGTGATCCATATCCTCAAAATTGACTTTTTATGAAAATGCATAAAAAGATTGCAACATTCAATTGCATATGTTTTCCAGATTTCGCTTTTTTATTTTTCATTCTGTACATAAAAAATGGTTTAGTTAAAAGTGTTTTCGAAAGTAAATGAGGAAAATCCAAATTGTAAATGAAGGAATTAGGAGAATAAAAAAGAGCAATGAGAGTATAAAAATGAAAACAAATAATGTTCAAGTTGCGCTTTAAAAAAGGAAACATTATAAAGAAAAGAAATTTTTATTATTCACAATTATATATCACATTAAGATGGTAATGCCCTAGATAACGTGGTTTTTGAAGAGTCAGGAAAAAATGTTCTACACTCAGATACAATTTGTAACAGAAACGACTGTTGTTCTTCGTCTTTCGTTAAATAGGAATTGAAGTCTTAGATTAATTTTATTCCCCATTCAGCTGTATCATTGACAACCTTAAAACCGTTCACTATTTTTTTGCATTCAAATAATGTTCATTTTCACACCATACATTGAGATCAGTATTTAAAAATTTTATATTAATTTCAAATCTCTCAAAATAATGTATAGTGTGAGGAGAAACAAAAAAATCGACTTCTTTGTC
This sequence comes from Diorygopyx duplodentatus, assembly GCA_033557515.1. NCBI lineage: Eukaryota > Metazoa > Arthropoda > Insecta > Coleoptera > Scarabaeidae > Diorygopyx > Diorygopyx duplodentatus. The sequence continues at coordinate 7,114 of JAWQRJ010001343.1, forward strand.
CAATAAATGATCCACTTCTTTGAGACCTATTGTTGTTCTTACATCCCTATCATCATCAGCATCATATTCTTCATCTTCTAAGGACATTAATGTTACAGCCATGCTTATTTTGACATTTTTTTCCAAGTATCATCGAAAAATGAAAATGCAACTTGCTCCGAGTTAAGATACCAAAGATGTTTTATAATTTTAAACAGTCCCTTGTCTGCAACCTCTTTATCAATTTTTCTGTGGTCAACAAATGATTTTAATAATTATAGATGCCTTGAAATCATCATGATTTTTTGCAAAATCTTTCAAGTCTCTCGCTGCTGTTAGCGCCCATCTGTAAGATGTGATAACATTTTTATCTTTACGCACATCGCACACTGATTCATCAGAATTTTCATCTTCAATTGTTAAGAAACTTGTGGGTGAAATTTCAATTGCATCATCTTCCCATTTTAAATGTTCATCAATGTTGATAAATTCTGCGAGATCTATGTCATTTACCCCAGTTTCTTCATCAAATCATCTTCTTCATCAAATTCATCAGTAGCTGTATTATTCGCTTGATGTCTAAATCCTGCCTTTTTAAAACAGTTTTTAATTGTTGTGGATGACACTTGATGCCATGCAGTTTTGATGAATAAGATGGCATCGAGTAAATCAATAGATTTTATCAACTGATTTGCAGAAGCTGTGGTATCAATTTTACTCAAACTATGTCCCAAAATCACATTGCGATAAAATGCTTTGAAATTTTTAATAATGCCTTCATCAAGTGGTTGACAATGAGTCATGCAACTTGGAGGAAGAAAATAAATATTAACATTTTGTAGCTTAGTTTGCCATGGATGAGACGTAGCGTGGAAAGAACTAAGAATAACAAAATTTTTCGTTTTTGACCCCTCTTTTTGTCAAGTTCCTGTAACCATTCACTCATTATATCACCTGACATCCAAGATTTTCTGTTGAACCTCCAAGAATTGACGTTGAGCTTTTTAAACGCTCTAGGGCGAGCAATTTTTCCAATCATGAGCAACGACTCTCTTTAGACATCTTCCCGCCTTTTTCACCTTTTAATGCAAAAGTTTTATCTGGAAAAATACGATAGAAGTGTCCAGTCTCATCAGCGTTATAAACGTTTTTTGAATCATACCCTTCCAGCAACGACGGGAGTTTTTCGACAAAGTTCATTACATCTTCCGGATTTGCATTAGTGGCTTCCCCGAAATGGCTCTAAATTTGATATTGTGGTGAATCCTGAATTTTTCTAACCAACCATACGACGCATTGAAGTATTCATAGCCTAAAGCTTCTGCTATTTCTTTAGTCTTTGATCTCGTAATAGACCCTATAAAAATAACGACAACTCTACAAATTCTACATAAGTAAGTTAAGGGCTATGTGCACACCTGACAATGGAATATTCGTAGACTGCTTTGTCAATGTTTAAACCTGCAGTTTTAAAAAACCTTTTCAAATTTTCATTACCACCGGAGTGCCACTGCTGGATCAATTCTTCTTTGTTTTTAATAATACAGTGAAAGCTCTCATAAGCGGACACCGACGAGACAAACTTTTTGTCAGGTTGTGAGAGCTGTCCGTCCGCCTATAAGAAATTTCACATAAAAAGTGGGAAATATTGTAAATGAACGAAAACTTGGTTTTTTATTCAAAATATTCTTGACGAACTACATACATAAATATGTACATAATACTAGGGTCGATCAAAAAGTAAGGTTACAAAATCTGCAGTGAAACATAGAGATTTTGTAACCTTATTTATTGATCATCCCTCGTAGTTATTATTGTAAATAAATGTTAAATTTGAAATATAAAAAATATGACATATGAAAATAATGTAAACTACTCACTAGTCAATTGAATTAAATCTAAAATAATCGATTAGCCTTGCCTTTTTTTGTTCCAAGAGGCAGTTTTCGAAATGACTCTGCAGATTTTTATGTGTTGGAATGCCATAAAATCATTTCTTGCAAACTACTTCAAACTACCAATGAGTTGTAAAGCTGCATCATAAGAGTTTATCTTATCAGAATCTTGAATTATCACCTCCATTTTGTCTTTTGATTCACTTTTATCAGCTGCATCAGTGTCCCCTTCAGTTCCAAAGTTCAAATTACTAACATCCTCATTTTCCATTTTTACATTTATATCCATGCAATTTTTCTAATGTTTGTTCATCTGTTATACCTACTAAAATAGTGTAGCCAAGAGAATATCGTCTTCAGGATCAAATTCTGTTGCACTGCCATCCGTTTATGATTGCGGAAGTAATTTTACTTCATGCTGTTTTTTATGAAATATAATGCCTGTAACACATTGAAACTTGTCGAAAGCTCAGATGCAGATTTGCTGCCCTCCATTTTTGATAAAATATGCTTCAAAATTAGATCGCGATAATAAAATTTGAAATTATGAATGATCCCTTGGTCTAAGGGCTGACATATTGAAGTTGTATTAGGTGGTAGGAAAATAATTTTTACATGTTTTAGCATTAATTCGCGAGGATTCACTAATGGTCCTGATAAGGGAATGTTTGGACTTCCAGCTCTTGCAAACTATTCAAAGCACACTTTATCTATATTATTCGCACCTTCACGTTTCAAAAAACTTGACAAAAAAACTTCACATTGATTCCAGATCGCCACTTAGACCTTACATTTTCTTTATTTTTCACTATTTGTGCAGCTTGTGTTTTTCCTACATTAAACCGTACTGCTAGCGCGCGAACTGATAACTTGCCTCTATCTAAAACATTCACCATTTTCATTTTTCTTTCAAAGTCAGGAACCTTTTTGTTCGAGCCATTTTAATCTATACAGCCACCTAACGTAAACCTGTATTCGTTCGATTTCAAGCAATGATTGCAATAAAATCGAAGTTTTGTTGACTAACAAAATGCGTATACAACAGGGAACAACCAAATGAATTCTTACACACTTTGTGTCTGACCGGTTATTAGTGCTACTCGTCTGCGTATTGGGAGGAAATGAGTGTCCGCGTCCGTTTGTCAGAAAGTATTTCCTATAGAATATTATAGGAAGGAATTTGGAATATTATAGGAAGGTTGTAAAGTATGTACTTTGCTAGTAAGAAAACTTTTGTATAAAAGTTCTTTTCCTAAAACAAACTACAAGGAAACTACAATTTATCCACACACTATTGGAACCGGCTTGTATAAAAATAGTCAGATCGTATATTTCGTTAAGATTTGCTTTTATTTCAAGTGGCCTTTTCAAGTTTCTTCAGTTATAGAAAGAAAAACATGGTAAATATTTTTTAAAAGATAGATCTTAAAATTTTTCAGAGTATTTCCGGATGTGGAAGATTATTGTTTGAAGTAATATCAACAGTGCAGTCTTCATTCCATAGTTGCGCTGAACAATGGTTAAATTGTTACATTGAAATATTACAAGAAAAAACTTTACCAAGAGTTTGGCATGATATACTAGAAGAAGTAGTGCAAAATATTGTTACAAATATTCATTCACAAAACGGACACTTATTCTGGACAGTGTTCCTTTCTTCAACTGAAATTTTCTTAAAGGAAAACAGTGAAAAATCGCTAGAAAATTTAGACTTCTTACTTAAATGCATTGGGCAAGGTGTTGAATACAAAAGTGGAGTTTTCTTAAAAAGTACTGCACCCTTAATTCAAACATTATTAAAAGTTATGGACGCTGAACACTTAAAGGAAAACGTAACAATGACATGCACGAAAATTGTTATTTTGTTGCTGCTGTCACGTAATTTAAGATTACAGCAAGAGCAAGCAAGTTCTTTAATACGAACAACTTTAAGTTTGAATAAGAAAGATGTTTTGCTTTATTTTATTGAAAACGTGTTTGATTGTACATTGTTTGAAGCTTTGGTGCTTCCATCTTTTCTGAAATTTTGTGTCGACTATAATTTAGATTCTGAAACTTTGGAAGTTTTAACAAAGTTGATTACGAAAAAGTCACCATTGTGTATGAATGGAATCTACTTAGATTCTTGGACGAGATACAATTTGCATTTTAACACAAAACAAGAGCAATCCAAAATTGAAGAAAGACTATTAGAGAATATCATTTTGACTAAAGACTTTAATGAAGAAGATTATGTTAGTTCAACTATATGTTTGCCACACATAACTACAAAAGCTAGCTCTAAAATTTTGTTGGAAAATATAAATTTATTATGCAATGCAATAAGAGAGGGAAAAGAAATTGAGAAAAATATTTTTTTACTTGCAATGACTTTTGAATCATTGGTCCATATATCCGAAAATAAAGATGTACAACCACTTTTAGACATATTTGTGGATGTTATATTACCATTATCAAACAAAGTCAACTATGTTTCTGCTTTGCAAGTTTTGGATTTGTTCTTAACATGTCTTGATGGAACTATATTCAGCTTGGATTTATTGAAGAAAATTCATACTTTCTTAGAGTTGAATTTCTGTTCACCATACCATCAGGTAATATTTCAATATCTGTTTTTAGTGTGTCACCTCAAATTTTAATTATTTCAGATGCGTTTGTACACAACACACATTTATTCCTTATTTGATAAGTTATTCAGTTTTGAAAATTCATTAGAAGATTGGCAAGTCTTTACGTTATGTTATAAAGTAGAATCTACAGAATCATTAATCGAGACATATCGAGAACAACTCATGTGCTTGGAAAAGCTGAATTACGATAAACCACAAATGATGATGTGTAAAGATACTCAATATGGAGTTGTCCCATTACGTTACTTATGCGGTGTTTTGTATATAAACTTTAAACTTCTTTGGGAACCAGTCACAAAAATAATTTCAACTTATGCTGTTGGTATGGACACCTCCAGTTTTTGGACAGTATTTTCGGAAGAATTAAAAAATGCTGCGGAACACATAATAAATAAACCAGCAATTGAACAAGGAGGCACAGATATGAATAAAGAATTTTTGTGTGCTGTGTATAAAAAAATGTACCAAGTGGATGATAAGGCTGATTTTTCAAATTACCGTTTTTTGTTATGGAAATCTATGGAACTGTTTCCGGAAATTGCTGAAGCAAAAACCAGGGATACTTCTACGTTGTTACTACATTTTGTTGAGTAAGTATACATCATTTTTACTTTCTATTACCTAAATATATAAAGGGAAAGCCTTGCATTCGGTCAAAAATGTTGATGGTGGGATTTTGACACGATATAGGTGAATTATGTATTATTTTGGACACTTTCTTTTGGAGTATCAATATAGGAATGAAAACATTCCTATATTTATACTCCTATAAAACAGTCACTGTATTATAATTTTTACATTTGTGAAACATGAAAAATAATGACAAAAGTTAAGATACATCATACTTTATTATTATAGGCAAGAATATACAACATCAAACACCGATACCGCTTCCACATGGAATATTAAGCAAAACGAATTAATAGAAGATGGTGATATTACTCAACAGGAAGATGAAGAAAGTAAAATCAAGAAAGAATTAAGCATATCTCCACCTTCACCTAAAGGAAAAGCTAATCTAAGGTATGTACTTTTAGTATATTTATTTTTAGTTCTATCATCTTCCCTTTACTTCAGGGCCTTATTACAACACCTTAAGGTATTTTCAAAGATTCGTAGCCCTAAATCTATGTTCCGGGAACCAGAATTATATAAACTATATTTCGATCTATTATCACACAAAAATCCAGAAGGTCAAAAAGCTGCCCTAGATTGTTTGATGACGTACAAATTTAAGTATTTAACTCCGTATTCCGAACATTTGTATAAACTAGTTGACGAGAAGAATTTCAAAAATGAATTGGTGGTGTTCAGAATTGATCAAGAAAGTTCTATCGTGCAAAAAGAACATCGTAAAGACTTGATTCCAGTGGTGATGAAGTTGGTTTTTAGCAAAATGGTTCTTAAAACTGGTTTACGTACAGGTGGAAAAACTGGTGGGGGACAACTGCGAAGAAATTTAATTTTCAGATTCCTGGCTGGCTGTAACGCAGAAGAAATGACTGCTTTTGTGAAAATGACGTTTAAGTTTTATGATAAATTTTTATGTGGGGACTTAACGGTTATAATTGAGAAAGCAACTGAAAACGTTAATTTGGAGAAATTCATACCACCTAAAAGACTGCAAAGCTCTTTGAATATGATTAATGTTATTTTAGAACAATTTGGTGGATTAATGCAGACAAGTCTATTAAGACATTTATTGAAGATTGTTTTCTTTATTGGATCTTTGTTAAAAGCTGCCCAAGAACACAATTCACAAATTCATGCGGGATATTTAGGAATATTGCGTAATTTACGTACATCGGCTTTGAAAATTATTCATCGGTTTTTCGAATTATTCGAAATGTACCCTTGGAACATTGAAGAAATTAACGTTCTTTTTGAAGTATTCGTGTGGCCTTACCTACACAAATTAAATATTGAAGGTATACACAGTCCAACAAACCTATTGAAATTGTTCGTTTGTTGGGGAAGCAATCCTAGATATTTCTCGTTACTCGCAAAATACAACAGTAAAATAAATGCAGAAGAATACGCATTGCCATTTATTGGACAACTTTTAATAAATTTAAAAACACATCAGTCGGTTTCAAATTTAATCATGGAAATGGTGGAAAAATTATTAACATTGCAACCAAATGAGGAGGATGCCAAAAATAAAATACCAATTGAACATGAAGTTGCAATAAAAGATGAACTATTAGAACAGTTGAAGGTTAATGAAAAATTGAATTATGGAAGCTGCATCTTATTGCCGTACGTTACATTGATATTAGATAAAATTAAACAAAAACTTCAAAATAAAGCTAAAAATATCAATCAAAAGGATTTGTTTATTCTTATGAGATTATCTGAACTTGTCACACAATCAGATATATGCGATAAATTACTTCAACTATTATTTCCAATAATTTTAAAGAAATCCACCGCAAATGCAACTGAAGAAGTTTTGTTACAAATATTAACTACTTTGAAAAATTTGATGTTAAAAGTTGATCATCCTGATAAACATCTTAAGCAAATCTCTCCACTGTTCAGCGAAGTGAACTATCCATCATCAAGGAAAGTACTTGTTCAAATTTTAGACTCTATCTCAAATACTTCAGAAAATTACAAAACAACAACACTGTTGTTAAAGTCACTAAATGCCTGGGATCAAAAATGGGTTGACCAACCTGATTTCAAAGTTCGATCGGAAGCTTTTAAAAAAGTTTTGCAAATGGTTGAAACACAAACAATTGATAAAGAATTAGGAATTCTACTGATATACAACAATTTCTACTACCTTAAAAACGTCAATGATATATCTTTAAAAGAAAACGCTACTCATTGTTTAAAAGTGTTGTGTCCGTATTTAGTGAATAGTACAACAAAACACGCAGACCGAGTTTACGTGTTAGATGACACGTTATTCAATTTAATAAGACTGGGATTGAAGAACAAAAATGACGATTATAGAAATGAATGTATATCTCTGCTAGGTTATTTAGCAAGGGAATCGCCAGATTCGCACGTGATATTAAGAGATTTAAATAAACTCACTAATAAGCAAGATATAGAAGTTGACTTCTTTGAAAATATCACACATCTACAAGTTCATAGACACGGGAGAGCTTTATTGAAGTTTGGTACAATTTTCAAAGAATCAGAAACATCTCCAAATACCAGAACGATGACTCAATTCATTTTACCCCTAACAACGTATTATTTATGTAACGAAAAATACTCTGGTAAAAATAGTGTGATAGATGCTGCAATAGAAACAGTTGGAATAATATGTAGATTGTTGCCATGGCAACAGTACGAAGGATTGTTAAAGTTCTATCTGAGCAAATTGAAAAAGAACATACAATTTCAAAAGCAGATAGTCCGATTGATTGTCGCCATATTGGATTCTTTTCATTTTGATTTAAGTAAAGGGCATAATCTAGAGTCTGTGAAACACGACTGTGATAAAGAATTAAGAGAAAACGCTAGAAATTATAAAGATAAAAGTGATGAAACAATGGATGTCGACAGTAAAGATGAGAATGAACAGAGTAAGTTGGAAGAAATCGTGGACAAAGAAGAAAATGTCGAGGAAATAGATGAAGTCTTGGACGAGATTAAGGAGGACAATGATGAAGTAATTGAAGAAGAAAATTTAATATTAGTAAAGCCGTATGAGAAAATAGTGGTATTGTGTCCATCTGCTGCACTACGGATCATAAACACTATACGGGTAAGTCTTAATATATAAGATAATAAATTAGTCTTTTAAGTTAAGCTTAATCTATAAATTATTAATAAATATTTAAATTATTAATTCATTTATAAGATTTGACTGAAAGTTTGAGGATAAAAGTCGATTTGATGGATAGATCGTAACTTCTTTGACAGGTCATAATTTCTCAAAAATTCGTCGATAAATGCTGTTGTTTTACTGTAATATTAGTTTCACCAAAGATGGTGTGGGTTTAACCACTTCGCACCTCGCTTTGAGCAGTTGACCACACAATGGTTGCTGTCGTTATTTAAAATACGAAAAGGGACTAAAATGTTTTTTTTGGACCGAGAACAGCTTGGTAGTACATGATAACGCCGAGCAATAGCTCAGTCTACCAGACACTAAACCTTCTTTGAATTTAACATGGAATAAATTAAATTTCTTAGAATCTGAATACAAAACCGCAAAGATAAAAATTAAATAAATTATACAATAAAAAAATTGAAAATGTTATGTGGTATTACAAAAAAAGGTTATACAACTTGTGTGTTGCTCTTCTATTGTAACTGTGCTGTCACTACTGATTTCAAGTTCTTCCAAACATTTCGGCTACATAAAACTGCCCAACCTCACATTGGCTGCATTTAAAGCCATATACCAAAGGCCGAGGATATCTACATTGTAATTTTGACATTTCGTTGACGACTGGCACAATAATTATGCGGGTAGTATCTTCTTAAATGGATTTTTAAATGTCCCTTTTACAACACATATTGAAAAGTAGTTTTAGGTAACACACACTTTTGCAAAGCTAATAGCATTCCGCGTATGGAAGGAAATGGATCACTACATAACACCTTTCTATAAT
>JAWQRJ010001344.1:0-16194 GCA_033557515.1 Diorygopyx duplodentatus
TTTAAATTGTTAGGTGGTAATGAGGAAATGTACTCTTCTGATTGCTTTATTTTTCTCTTCAACCCTACATGTTTCGGCAAGTTTTTATTGCCATCTTCAGGGGTATCTATAAATCATTTTTATTTTTAGTGTGTTTAAATAAAGTTAATATTAAATTTAAATAAATTATAAAATTAAAATCGATCTTATCTAATCTAATTTTCTGAAAGTAACTTGTCTTTTGACTTGTCTCTTAATTGATATTAAATACTTACTGTCAAATTATCCATACTTGATTGTGGTGGTTATTAAAATTTGTCTTATCGGTCTTTTGGCCATCATATGTTTGGTATAGTGTCTTTTCTTCTTTCATTTGTTCGTATTACAATTGTTTTGTTACGTCGAACTTGTGGAGTTGATTATTTTCTGTAATTTACCAATATCTCTTTCTTCTGCAAGTGATTTAATGTTAAATGAGAATTTGTGTACGTAAACGTGACTTATGTGTGATGTCCAGTGTTATTAGTTTTTGATCTTCTTATGTCGTGCTATTTTTGGTGAATTTGTATAAGTTTTGTTGTTATTACTCTACTCTTAAAACTTCCTACGTCTATTCTGTTGTCTGACATTTTGTATACGATTCTGCGCGTATGCGGTAATATGAAACTAATGTATAGGTGGTTTTTTAAAGTTTGTACGGATTATTAAGTGACTTATATGTATATCGGTATCGTAGGTTGTATCTAGCTTTTCACTTAGATATTGTATGCTGCTATGTAATGTTTTTTGTTTGTCTATTTGGTATGCTTCCAAAAGATCCATTAAATATCCTTTTCTTTTTTGGTGAGTTGTGAGTTAAAAAGTGATTGCCAAATGCAGAATTTTTGTTTCGTTTATGTTCTTTGATTCTTTGTGATATATTGCGTCCTGTTTCGCCAATATATGCTCTACATGCATCGCATGTGAGAGTATACCCCACTTTTACTAAGTTTGTTTATTTTGTTTTTGGAATTTATTAAAGTATTTTCAATCGAGTTGTTGGTTTTGAATGCTGTGATTATTCCATATTTGTGTAATATCTTTTGTAGTATGTGTGATATGTTACCTTGATACGTTAAAGCTCTGTATGTCTTTTTGTGGGATTTATGTTCGTGATATTGTTACTTTTTAGTCTGTGGATATGTGTAATTTTATTTATTTTTATGTTTACTGTATTTATGGGAAATTTATTATTGATGGCTATTTGTTTATGTTCTCTTCGTTTTCTATAGCGTTTTCGTCCGTTAAGTTGTTGTTCTTTCGGTGTATGTATGTGTTAATGGCGGCAAATTTATGGTTTAAGTGATAACATGAAGCGAAAGGCATAATTGCTTGTGTTTGTGTTGGTTTTCTGTAAATTTCGTATTCCAATTTATTGTCATTATTTGTTATTAATAGATCCAAGAAATTTATTGATTTGTTTTCGTTTTTAAAATTAGTGTAAATTTTGGATTTTTGTGTATTTTGTTTTTTTTTTTCGTGACAATTGTGTATTTGAGTTATATTGTAGTCGTTCCATATTATGAATATGTCATCGACATACCTTTTCCATATTATAATGTTTTAATTTTGTTCATGAATATATCCGCCACAATTTCACTTAATGGGGAATATATTGGTAATCAACAAATTGAGTATTTGTTGATTAATATTTTATAGGTTGTGTACATGTTGTTATTATTGTCAGTTATGCTTCTATATTATAAGTGCAGATTGATCCTTAAGGTGTAAAAGTAAGAAATTAATATAAACTTAATATACATTTTGAAAATAAGACAAGTTACCTTCAGAAAATTAGATTAGATAAGTTCGATTTTTATTTTATAATTTATTTAAATTTTAACTACAAAACACACAAACAATAACTAAAAATTAAAATTATTTAATGGTAATAATGGCAATAAAAACTTGCCGAAATATGTAGGGTTGAGGAGAATAATATAGCAATCAGAAGAGTACATTTCCTCATTACCACCTAACAATTTATTATAATGTTCCGTCTTTGGGAAAACATTACCGTAGATTCAGAAATCCTTTTGCAAGAAAGTTCTTGCCAACGTGTGCAGATTGAAACTTCTGCAAGATTGAAGATTTAACTTAACTTAAGATTTAATTTATGATAATTTTTTCAGTAGATGCATGGAATGTAACACAACCCTACATGTGTTGGTACCGAGTCTTTTTTAACTGATTAATTTTCGCTCACCAACTCTAATTTTTGAGATATAAAAATCGTCTGATTTATTTTAAACTATTTCATATTAGACCTGTGATCCGCATAATTAAAACAAATCGTTAAGAAACATGAATAAAATATGGTAACATTACAGTAACACTATACTGAGTCAAATAACACTTTTTCATCAAAATAAAACCATGAATGAAAGGAATTAGTTTTGGGAAGCTTCTTTTGTGGAACATTCTTGAATGGACTTTGTTTGGACAGTCTCTTTGTAAGTTTCTGCAGAAATCTGTCATCACGTGTATCCCATCTTCCCTGGTAGCGACCTTCCATTGTTTTTATGCCCTGGTGAAATATTTCATCTTGCTCGTCGCTCATAACACCCAAATTTTCTGGGGAACCGTCCATATGGCTGTGCAAGTAGGTAATGAACTTTTGTACTCATATTACATCCGAGGTTTCTTAAATTAATCAGCATGTTGTTTTCTAGCTCAGCAAAGTTTTCAGCTTTGTGGTTTCGTGATATATGACTTTCGATATAGATTACCTGACGGAAGAAGGGTATCAAATCTTTTTAGCTCGTACGGTAGAATGTAATTTTTGGTCCACGTTCAAGTAGATTCTTGTCATTCATCCTAGAAGTAAGTAATTCAGAGGCTTAATTCATAAGGCTAAATTATCTGATTATGTCACTCAGCTCGTTTTGGTTAAAACGTTGACGAGTTGATGAAGTTCCGCTATAATCATTGTTAACAGAGGTTACATTCATCCTCTGAGAACTCTGGTAACTAATGAAACCTAGGAATTGGCACTTCTGAGTGGCAAAATCAGGAAACGTCCACTTGTTGCGATTCTTCCGATTCATGCCAGTAATACGCACATCACAGAAATAGCAGTCATCAGCGTGGTTTATTGATTCCCTCCAAACCATCGGAATACCGAATTTCAGACTGCCCCTTCTCCCATTAGTCCACTGTGGTATGTGTTCCATACAAGTTTTACACAAAACGTGCGAAGCCTATGTTTCATCTTGATCACCAAGCTTTACGACAAAGCATCCAAAGTACGCTCTTTTAACAAAGTCAGAAATAGTTTTTCTACGTTCCTTTAAGGTATACTCTACACATATACAGGTTGAGTCTAAATTGTTTTTACAAAATAAGAGGGGTGATAGTACTCATCCAGACGAGCTATAATTACCATAGAACATAGGGTCGCATTCCACTCTGAGAGGCAGAAAAGAATAAAATTAGAATTTCAACATGAACTTACAACAGTGTTGGAAAAGCGAATGATCGATACCAAGAGTTGCACAATCTGCTTTATTGATCAGAGAAAAACTCACAGCAAGGGCTCAAAGTTAAAAGCATTGATGCTGTGCCATTTTGAAAGGACAACGTTTGATCTGATTGGCTTTCTATGGAACCTACTGTGCTGCTTCTTCTCACTGGAAATTTGCATACGTCGAGTTCATGTTCGACGCGTTTCGACTTTACTCTTTTCAGAGCTCTGACGTCACATCTGACGTCAGTTTGACGTCATAGGTCACCTCTGACGTCATTACCTGCCGACGTAGCATATCTCTTAAGCTCGTGTGCTGACATGACCACAGTGCGACAAACCAAACCACAGATTCACTCCCCAAAATACACAAAAATGGTATTTCAATTAGACCAATTATAATCTCCACTAATTCTAGTTCATTCTTTAGTTTAAAAATTCTTAGTCAATTTTTTCAAAAATATAATTGAATTTACACCTAAATATACTATAAAAAATCGTTAAATATACCTATTAAAGAAACAATTTCCATAGCTACACAAATCATTAGTAATCACTTAAACAATAACACAGATGCTAATAACTTAATAAAACTTTTAACTGCTTGCATTAACCAAAATTACTTTACAATTAACAATAAATATTACAAAATGTTTTACCTATGGGTTCCCCACTTAACGGACTTATGAGTGATATTTTCATGAACTATTTAGAAGAAATAATTATTAATACACAACGGCAATTTCGGATTCATTAACAAAATTATATTACGGTATAGATATGTAGACGATATTCTAGTTATAATTGATACTACAAATATAAATATTATAAATCAACTTCATAATTTTATAAATGCATTACACCCTAAAATAAAATTCACCATAGAATTAGAAAATAATACACCTTATTTTTTTAGATATCACTTTAATAATATCCCCACATACAACTAATTATGACATTTATAGGAAATCTAACACAAACCGACGCTATTATCCCATTTAATTATTTTCATGACCCAACAATTAAAAAATCAACTTTCATTTCCTGTATATACAGACTAAAAAGATCTCTCAGTTTTAATAATAACATGAAAAAAGAGTTAAACATTATACAACAAATTGCTTCTAACAATGGTCACGATATCCACAATTTTAATCAGATATTTCAAAAATACAATGTTAGACATAATAACCATAGATTGGTCTATAGATTGGTTTAGGTTTATCTTCTATATGCAGTAGTGTTGTAACACTTACCAAGGCAAAATCAGTAACAAAATTAAAAACATTGCTAATAAATTCAATCATTTCACTTGCCCTTAATTCTGAAAAACATACTTAACAATAGTAAACCACCTACCAAATTAATAGAAAAAAAATGGTGTATACACCCTTCCATGTGAAACTTGCAATTCTACATACATAGGAGAGACCGGCAGAAAAATCGAAATTAGAGCCAAAGAACACCTCACAAGCGATAATTCAAACTTTGGTATACCCATAAATTTTAACAATCATAAATTCACATTTCATAACATCAAAATCATTCATCAACTGCATAAAGGCTACTTGGAATTACTCGAAAGCTATGAAATAGATTCATTTAGAAAAAAACACCCACAAACCTTACTACTTAATGATCAATTGGAAAACAATATTCCACATGTTTACCATTCCCTCAGACACCCTTTTAATGGGAAAACAAATTCATAAAATTTTATTTTTCTACGTTACAATTAAATTTAATACTATTTCATTTTATTTCCGCACTTATTATTAATTAATCAATTTCCCAATTATTCTAAACATGTAATTTTCATTATTTTTTCATTACTCTATTTCGCCCTTTTATTTTTGTTTACATTCTTTTCATTTTTACTAATTAATTAAATTAAATTTTCTCAATAGCTCTATAATTTAATAATTTATAACTCGCTATTTTCTTATATTACAAACATTAACTTCCTAAAATGACTTAATGTAATTCTTGAATTTAATAATTGATATAAGTTGTTATCTACAAATATGCAAAATAATATAACGGTTATAATCATAATTCTTACAATATAATAATATAATTTTTAAACTCTAATTTTAAATTCATTAATTTACTTCCTTTCTCGGAATTCTTAATTAAATCAGTAAAACGGACTTTTCTAAATCACATTTTATTTAATCAAAGTTTTTAACCAAAATTTGTGTGTTCACTTTACCCTTTCTTATCTACAACAAGTTGAAGATAAGAAAGGGTAACATAAGAAAGGGTTGAACATAATATAATAATTCATATTAATAATAATAATAATAAACACTTTGTCTGCACAGCAGATCTCTAAAAAAAACAAACTCAGTGTAGTAATACAGTGTTAGATATAAATTATGAGCTACGAACTTTTTTATTTCAAAATCCAAATATTTGCAATAAAACTTTTCATTCTTGTGCTATAATCAGATAATAAATTTGTAATGTCACTGATGACAGGTCACCTCTTTATGATGAACATAGTAAATGAAGAAAGGTACTTGCAGTCATTGTGCTAATGTGTTTTATCGGCTACGTTTTTAAAACTAATTTGGTTTTACCAAAAAATGTTAGAAGGCAATTGTTAAAGTCCAATTTTTAATATTGGACTTTATAATACTGAAAGCACCACCACATTATTCACATATTGGTCAAATTTTTCTGAACAACACTCTATATGAGAGTAGGATTGGAAGAATTATCTTTACTAAATAGCATGTTTCAAAAAAAATCGTTTAGGGTAAGTCATGCAACTGCAGAAAACGCATTTTTTTACAAATGTATCTAAATTTGTATAAAAAAATTGTTAAATAATTAGTAAATGTTACAAATTTAAATAATTGGTAAATGTTACATTGAAATTTAAAAAACAAAATATGGTTATTCCAAGAAAAAGTTGGAGAATAAGAATTGACAAAAAAAATTCAAAAATATTAAAAAAAAAGTATTTTATATTTAAATATGTCTGGCATTTCAATCACAAAAGAAGGTATCGTCACATCGTTAGATAACGCCTTTTATAAAAAGGTCTTAAAATTTGTTAATTCTAAATTACATTATTAATATACATTGTACAAATTATTGTGATTATATAAAACAACGTGAACAAATCACTCTGTATTTGCAGCTTATATTTTCAAACATTTTTAAAATTAGATACTAAGTAAACTAATTTGTTTTTAAAAAACTTTATTTTCTTCGTTTGCTGCGATTATACTGGCTTTAGCCTCAGATGAATTAAATTTTGTAGCTTTTCTCTAAACATTTTCCAGTCAGTTAATCTGTTTGATGGAGTTGGATTTTGTTGATTTTTAATTATTGTTCCACTTAGAGTTAAGATAGTTGGCGAGTAATCAGAATTCAGACTTGGAGTAATAATAATTATTAGAATACAAATAGAAAGGAAACAACTATTTCAGGACAATGCACCTTTTTGAAATGAAATTCCATCGCACTAAAGTTTTCATTAATCACAACCCAATGGATTTTCATCAAGTAACTGTTAACTCAATCGAGCACATCTTTCTAGCTCCTAACAGTTTTCTAACACTAGGCTAATGTGCAATATACATTACTGTCAATCAACGGCGAACGATACTGGTTGCAAATTGATAGCTTCACGCATTCCTTTGTAGCCCATCAATCGAGACACAAAACTAGTAAAAATATGAAAATTAATAGCGTCGTCAATAGCGACAACCGAACGAAAGGCATGTGACAAGTTGCCATCACGCAGGTGCAAACGAGGTTAAGTAGACAACAATCGAACAAAGATCATTAGGATAAAAGTAGGTACGTGTTAGTAATTTATTATTGTGAAAGTCCAACTCTGAATCGGAATCATCGTTGCTGGACACACGGACCGGATGTTTACAGTTACATTCACGTACCATCGTTTATAAACCAGAAAAAGTCTACTAATCCGAGCAAAGCGAATAAGTTGGTGTCATTGTTGCTAGCAAAGTGAACGTAAGTCGAAGAACGAAAAATGTAGAGGAAGAGAATTTGAAAAGCAATTGAAAGGCAGAGAACTGAGGTCGTCATTTAATTACAGCTAGTTCTAATTTGTAATTATGATATAATAATATCATAATTACAAATTAGATATTATTGTATCTAATTTGTAATTATTAACAATGACTTAATATTAATTTATAGTTTCGTCGATATTAAAAATAATAAATCGCTAAGTTGCTAGTAAATTGAGGTAAAAGCAATTTCATGGTCTATAGTTCGATAGTTATAGAATGAAAATTGTCTGATCAGAGAAAAAATCAGAACTAAAAGATTCGAGATAATCATACTACATTATCTACAAAATACCTTGTAGGGCAAATAAAAATTATTATTGGCGAATAACTTAATTTGGAAGCAACCAATCAAGGGTAATTTGAAGGAATATAACAAACAGTAGATACTATTAATTGAGAAGCCCTCATTACACAAATAAAGATATATGTACCAATACAATCACGTTAATTTTGAAAAATTGACCAACTGATTTTATTACTCAATTATTACTATTTAAGATTAAATAATAGTGATAATTAAGTTATAATTTTCTTTTATAGAATAAAAAAGAACCTAAAGTAAGACAATTATTTAAATTTTAGTTATGTAGGTGATATTCATGGCTGACTATCTAAACGAATCTTCCAGATCAAAACATAATTAAATTGCTGCCTCGAACAGTAATTGAATAAATTTTTTAAAATATTTTAACAGTATTTGTTGCAAAAACAAACAATTAATATCTTGAATTTTTTCTTCTTTATTTCAATTTTTTCTTCCTATTTTCAATGTGTGACACTAGTTAGTGTTATTTGCGATGCGACATGCGTGTTTTTTAATGCTTCATCAAGCGCTGCAAGTTATAAAAAGAAGAATGCAATAAAAGTTAAGCTCCCGGGAAAACACATGTCACAATAAAACCTTATTTAACTTTTATATTTCATTTACAGCTCGACGATATCGAAATTTACCAGCACTTTCAACTACTACAACTCGATCTTAACGAAGGTTAATTTACTATCCAGATAGACCACGACGTTCTGTAACATATCAAAACAGTGTTGCATCTTTAATTCAAGATACCATACTTAATCCAAGACCTATACTCCATGCATGTATTTTAATTTTAATTTAAATTGAATTTCTTCTTGATATTTTAATTTGAATTTATTATATCTCACATTGATAATAGCTAAATAAAATAAAAATGATTTTGTAGATAGCCCCTGAAGATGGCAATTAAAAATTGCCGAAACATGTAGGGTTGAAAAAAGATAAAAGTAAATAAACTATCAGAAGTGTACATTTCTTCATTACCATCTAATATTAGGGTCGATCAAAAAGTAAGGTTACAAAATCTGCAGTGAAGCATAGCGATTTTGTAACCTTATTTATTGATCATCCCTCGTAGTTTAATTTTTAATTAGTCTTTAGTCACTTTAATCTGTCCCTATTAAGTATTTTTTTATTCTATTTTTCTTAGTCTACATTCTAATGTAGTATTAGGGCTGGTGTTAGAAACTTCTACACTTCTGAAGATTGGTGAATTTTGTCCATTTTTTCTTCTTGCATAGCAATTCCTGAGACAATCCTTTAATCCTAATATTATTCATACAGGAATTTTTATATAACAGAATATTTGTGTTAAGACTTTTGTTTCGTATATACGATACACATTTATATTGATCAAACATTTTTATTTGTTTTATTTTAAAGTATAGTTCTTTATACAAAAATAACTTCTGCTCGGCATACGACTTTTATGCGGCTCGCAGAATAATAATGTGTCTTCAAAGTGGCCCACAAAATCATTAGGGTTCAGTAGTGAAGCTTCACAATCTTATCCCGAAGTCTTTGAGTTCTATTATCTATTGAGTTCTATCCCGGCAAGGTACTTACTTTATTATTAAACTGTATAAACCATACACAAAAATATGTGTATTATTTAAAACATGTAAATACATCTTTTGCTCCGGTAGCTGATGATTTATTTTATAGGCATAAATTTGCACCGCACGCGTTCCAATCGTAACATATGTGTACTGAATTAAATAATGAAATGTAATATGTAATTCCAGCTATTCAAAGTTTAGAATATTTTATAATCGACTCGGTAACATAGCTTGTAACACGCCGTTACAGTGCGCCTATTATGCGATTACCATACAGGAATAACGAACCATTTATTCCAATTAGGTAATCGGAAAAAAATCGTAGCATCTGTTCGCTGCCTGGACCGTTCGGTACGGGCGTTCTTCCTTAATTAAAATTCTAATTTTTCGAATTCTTCCGCCGTCGCACTCCGTCTCTTCGTATTCTGAATCTAGCCTGAAAAAATTGAACATCTGTTCCACGTCGCGGTAGTCAGTAATGACTCGATGCAACAATGAAGTGCTGGAAGCTACAAAATTGAGATTCGCGAATAGCGTGAGTGAAGTTTCCGCTAATACTTCAGGGACGGCGAACGGTCATCTGGCGCTAGTTTAACCATCTGGTATCGCGTCCGTGAACTACAGTTCCTTCGCACCAGGCGTAAATGAGAACCAGCAGGAAAAATGTATTCAAAAGAGAGGTCTGGTTGTACAGAAAAAGTAATTGAGATGTGAACACGTTTGTATTGAGAAAATGAATTTGTGCTGACTCGTGCTGACTAGTGTATACATTATGAATGTGTTTATGAGAATTTTCAAACCCTATAAATTTGCCCCGGGAAGTTTATTGCTTATTCCAGAGAAATTTTAACATTCATTTAACCAATAAGAAATGGATTATCAAATGGAAATTTCATACCCCTATCCATAAAATATTCTGCTTGTCAATATGTTTACCAATTTGTTTAAAGTCATTACCCCCTTATACAACGCTCCATAAAATACTAATATAGATTTGTAACAAGACAGAGCATTCTGCTCAAGAATCTTCTACACCGTCGAACAAATTTAAAAGAAGTAAAGTCGAGTGGACGAAATGATCACACCAACCGCCACAATAGCACTTGCAAGGGTGAATGTGTTCAAGAAAAAGAAAACTGTCACTGTTACAGCAGTGTGGTGGATTATTCTTGTACTGATGTAACAAGCCAGAAGGATGAGAGTAGTCTTGTAAGTTTGGCAATACTTACGCAGCCAGTAACAATAACAGTCATTTATACCTCCAAGGTTGGTAGGTCAAGTCAACAGCCTCTACCCACCCATTTCTCTAACACGTTTTCTACTGAAGATGAACTTTCATATAATTCGGTTATGACTTTCGTATAATACGATTACAATTCAAAATTACTAGAAGAAATCAGTAATTTAGCGTTAAATAATCTGGCCAAGAAAATAGATGTCACCATTAACTGAAAGTATGTGGTATTGACACCATTCCTTAGCACGGAGGGAGCATGTATCATCCTCTTGCGGAAAATAAATAAAATGGACCACGTGTAGATGGATTCGGACATTGTAATACAAAAACTTACTGGGATTCCTGAATATAGTAATAATATGCAATATTGTACAATTCCGATTATTTTAATAGAATCTTGTCTTACATGTTGCGTGCAATGCACATCTTCAGGGGCAGCTACAAGTTTAATGTGATGTTAATGTTATGGTTTGGTATTGTGTCTTATTTTACTTACTTGTCGAATTGTGAGCTTGTTCATTAAAGTTGCATTTATGAATTTTGGTTCGGTAATCTTGTTATTTGTCATGTTATTTACAGATATTGCGCAAATTGTGTGTTATCGATAAGTGGTTTCTAAATCAAACCCTACTGCCGTCCAATTATATATATTATGACAACCCCAGACATCACCACCCTATACTTCAACATCCCTATCAAAGCAACACTGATAATAGCTGAACATATAATAAAAATTTCCACTTTAGACAACGAACAAGCTACAAACATACACAAACTACTACAACATACTTTACAACAAAACTTTTATAAGTTCAACGATAAAATTTACAGAATTACCTATGGGTTCACCACTCAGTGGATTGATGGCAGCTATATATCTAGACAATATGGCAAATAACATAATACAGAATAAAGACTTTCACGAAAACAAACTTCTGTGTTGGAAAAGATATATTTATGACATATTTATCATATGGCAGGACACAAAGATAAACACCTTGACACATTTATACAGCACATAAACAAAATTAACAATAAAATGTTCTTCACTTCACAAATAGAAAGTAATATACACCATAAACGTTTTAGACATACAAATAAATAAAATAAATAATAACATCACATTTGGAATTTACAGAAAACCTACATAGAGAGACGCAATAATACCTTTTCACTCAAATCACCACATAACACACAAAATGGCTGCATTCCACGCATATGCCCATAGAATATACAACACCACCAACAAACAAGAAGACATTCACACAGAAAGACAGATACTATTACAAATTGCACATAACAACCAATATGAACCAACCACAATAAACAAAATTTTAAACAAAATCGAAAACAGATACAAATTACAAAACAATACAACTTTAATTACTTCACCCAATAATAAAGTTCAAACACACATATTATACAGATCATTCACCTATCAAACCAACATATCACACATAATTTACAAAAACTGTTACAAAAATACAACATAACTGCGACATTCAAAACAGTTAACACCATAGCTAACAAAATTATAAAAACAAAAGATAAAATAAACACAATGAAGAAGAATGGGGTATATCAACTCAAATGCAACACTTGCGGCGCAGTTTACATAGGAGAAACCGGAAGAAAACTTGACACGCGAATCAAAGAATACAAACACTATATAAATTCTGCATTCGGTACACATTTAAGACAGACATAGACTGCCTTAACGAACAGATAAACACTCAAAAAAACCATTATTTACATACTTGACGAATCCTTGTACAATATAATAATTGATCACATATACAACAATAGACATTATTACATTAACCATAAACCACACAAACACAAAAGTAAATTACTTAAAACAAAAATATAAAGAAACTCAACATAACAGATCGTAGCCACAACAATACATTACTTTAACCACCAAAATACGTATGCGTATATCCACCCACACACACATACACATCATTACCGTGATTATGCAAAATGGCTTTATAACCATCAAAGAAACAACACTACACTTAACAGGT
The DNA here is from genome assembly GCA_033557515.1 of Diorygopyx duplodentatus. NCBI lineage: Eukaryota > Metazoa > Arthropoda > Insecta > Coleoptera > Scarabaeidae > Diorygopyx > Diorygopyx duplodentatus. The sequence continues at coordinate 12,670 of JAWQRJ010001344.1, forward strand.
AAATAAATACAACATACCACACAATACAAACTAAACACAACATAAAATCAATTTTACAGACATACAAAGCCCAAACACATCGAATAGAACAACAAATAACACAGACACGACACATAAAATAGGTAAAACACAGATAAACAAAGGAATTCACACAGAAAAATCAAATCCACCAAATATTGTCACATTAAAACCAATATAGACGCAAATATCAAATAACAGGCAATATAAATAACAAAACATAAAATCATTTATCAATAACACACAATTCAATGAAATCATATACATATACATATATATATATATATATATATATATATATATATATAACTAGAATTCACAAATGCAACATTGATGAATAAGCTCAACTGTACAAGTAAGTAAAATAAGATACAATACATGACCATAACATTAATAACACAATAAACTTGTAACTGTCCCTGAAGATGTGCGTTGTACAAAATATGTACGACAAGATTCTAAATAAAATAATCAAAAGTGTACAACATTTCAGTCTTTATTATTAATAGAAGCCTGAAAATGAAGAAATGTGTGCTATTAAAGTGGACACAAACCAATTAAATTAATTGTGAAGATGCAGTATGCAATAAATGGCGAAATGTCAACGGAGAGTTTGTTTACCAACGCGGCGACCACTGGAAACCCAAGAAGTATGACCACCGGCCGCAGAAGTATACAACAACGTTTAATCACTCCCATATATAAATACATCTTCTAATTTCAAAAAAACAAAATGTAATAAACACAACAAAAACGACAAATATTTTGTAGTTTGGATTCGAAAAAACTAACATGTGATAGAGAAATTTCCATTTTCACAACAATTTCCATAGCAATACATTTTTAGAGGTAATTTAGAGGCAACTTGTTTAAAAAATTAAAGTTACAACGCCAACATGTACAGAGGAAGAAAAGTGCCACACATAAACAACGAATAAAGTAATGTTAACAATATTGATACAGTAATAGATTATTGAAGTTGGAAGTGGTCTGTAGTTTGAAGAAGAAACCTGCAATTAGAAAATCCCAAAAATAAACTTAAAGACTTAATAATTTAAAGATTTTAAGTTATTACCCTTCGTATCAGGTCTTTTTTGGTAGGTTGAAATTTGTTTTCCCTGTATATAAATTTAACTAAAGAAAAAAATAAAGAATATATGTGAATGCTTTAAAGTACACAACCTGTCAGCCCGCCAGGTTTGATTTGATATTCGAGATAGACACTCTGAGTTCCTTTTCTGTTTGAAGTTTGTTTCTATATTTAAACTTTAAAGCAACTACAGCGAAAAAAACCAATTTTGCACAGGTAAAAAGTATGAAAAATGGTAACAATATCCGAAACGCTTTTGCATTACTAAGGTAATAGTCACAAGACAGTTCTCTCCAGAAATGGGTTTACTACAAAATTAAGTACCGCAAAACTATCAGTTCTGCGGTACTTGAAGAAAGATCTATTAGTCGTTCTTCTTCTTGCAGAGATAGGCTGGTTGGCGTACTTTCAAATTTGGGATTTATTACCCAATTCCAGTCACCAAATTTAATGTCTCAAAAGAGCAAAAATGGTATATTTATCTACTATTATATTAAACGAGCAATTCTTGTATATTTATCTATTTCTTTATTTATTAGCATACTGGTTTTTTAAACGCCACACAAAGTTGGTGATATTTGCAAGATATAGAGATTAAGGTAGGAGGATGATCCATTGAGGTAGGTCTCGACTTTCACCAAATTCGATCTATTCTTTTATGGGCGTTTGAAATGACAAAAATTGCTGATATTTAATGTGACAGATCGAAACCAAAACAGTCGAAAAATCTCAAGGTAACCGCACACTTGGCGCATCAAAGAGCGTTAAAATCAGGATGTTACATTCGTGGTTCATTCATGGTTTTATGTCCGCGCCATATTCAAAATCAAAATAACTTGCAATTGAAGTAAAGATTTATTAGTTTAACTATTTATTAGTATTCCGTTAAAAAAATGCTGTGAATTATAAAGCATATAAAAGGCCGGATAGGTAAATTATTTTAAATTAAATACAGACAGCAATGAAAAAGATCGGTCTACCAGGAGTTTAACAATAATGCGAGTAATAAATAAATACTTTTTATTACCCAAAAATTTATTTATATCAAAATAAACATACGTCCAATATTAAACGTGAGAGAAAGAATACAAAAGGCCGGATAGGTAAATAATTTTAAATTAAATATAGACAACATTGGGGAAGATCGGTCTACCAGGTGTTTCACAGTAATAGGGTAATAAATAAATAAATACTTTTTATTACCGAAAAAAATATTTGTATCAAAATAAACATATTAAGAATATTAAGCGTCAGTGATACGAAAACAAAATGAAAAATTGCAGGTGCTTAATATATCTCGAGAAAGAAATTGCAAGTAAAAGTTTGATTGAATTTTTACTCATCAAGATTATTTCCGTGTCGTTACTTAAATTAAAAAATAATTGTTTTGGTCCGTTGCTTTGGTTGTCTATTCCTTAAAAACATGTGAATAAAATTTGATAATATAAAATTTAATAATACGAGTAACCATAATAATAAATTGTCAACGTGGGCTACTTATTAAACAACAATGGTTTTGGTTAGTTTCTTTGCCTGTCTGTTATTATGTATAAAAACGCGTTAATATAACGATAAATTAATTGTAACGACATTGCCTGATGAGTAGAACTCGGTCTGTTGTATATTTATAGTATACTGTAGAGTAGTAAATATATATTTGGACAATAAAAAAATATTAAAGAAATATCTATTGGAAGGAATCAGTATAACGATGTTGGTACAGTAGAAAGCAAATATTCATCAGGTGTAAAAAAGAAAGAAATGCAAGTAAATTAATGTTTGATCAGTATTACTAATCTATTTTCTTCTTTGCATTAAACAATGTTCAAAAGACATTATACAGCAGCGCATTAGGGTACACTTATTACATACATATGTATACGCAGACGAATATATATATATATATATATATATATATATATATTCGAATATATATATATATATATATATATATATATATATATATATAAGAAAATTGAATGAAGAAAAATAGTGTCCCGGAGCGGCGTTCGATCCCGCGACCTTCCAATCACCGGTTGGCTGCTCTTACCAACTGAGCTATCCGAGACTTCGAATACCGCTCGTTGAAAACATGTTTTTACATTCATGTTTATTGTCAAAGTACGTTATTCCATCGTTATTTCAACGTGACTGGAGCGTTTACATACTGACGTATGAACGTCGGACGCATGACGTACTTTGACAATAAACATTAATGTAGGAACATGTTTCCAACGAGCGGTATTCGAAGTCTCAGATAGCTCAGTTGGTAAAAGCAGCCAACCGGTGATTGGAAGGTCGCGGACTCGAACCCCGCTCCGGGACACTATTTTTCTTCATTCAATTTCCTTAAAAATTACTACCATTAGGTTAAATGTAAATAATTATATATATATATATATATATATATATATATA
>JAWQRJ010001345.1:0-16193 GCA_033557515.1 Diorygopyx duplodentatus
AATTCGTTTGTCGATTGAGATAGGTGCTGACCTTCAAAAAAAAATGTTTTAAGTGAAAAAAATAAGATATTTGTTTATTATAGCTTGGGGTAAGCTCTGTTAGGGGTGGAAAACAATTTTTTTTTGTTTTTAACCCCCGAGCGAGCTCGGTCTTCCAGGTATCATTTATAATGAAGAAACAATTTCCGTAGCTACACAAATCATTAATAGTTAAAGAATAACGCACATGCTAATAACTTAATAAAACTTTTAAGTGCTTGCATTAATCAAAATCACATCACATTTAACAATAAATATTACAAAATGATTCAAAGTTTACCTATGGGCTCCCCTCTTAGCGGACTTATGAGTAACATTTTCATGAACCATTTAGAAGAAATTATACACAACAGCAATTTTATAAATAAGTCAACTTCATAATTTTATAAATACATTACAGCCTAAAATAAAATTCGCCATAGAATAAGAAAATAATCACACCTTAAATTTTTTAGATATCACTTTACTAACACAAACTGATATATACAGACTAAAAATACTCCTCTCAGTTTCAATAACATGAAAAAAAGTTATACATTATACAACAAATTGTTTCTAACAATGGTTACGATATCCACTATTCTAATAATTTATTTCAAAAATACAATGTTAGACATAATAACCATACAACACTACTACATATAGAATATAAACTTAAACCAATTTACAAAGCCATCATTTACCAAGGCAAAATCCGTAAAAAATTAAAAACATTGCTAATAAATTCAACATTTCAAATGCCCTTAAAACAAAAAACATACTTAACAGTAGTAGACCACCTACCAAATTACTAGAAAAATATGGTGTATACACCTTTACATGTGAAACTTGCAATGCTACATACATCGGAGAGACCGGCAGAAAAATCGAAATTAGAGTCAAAGAACACCTCACAAGAAATAATTCAAACTTCGGTACACACATAAATTTTAACAATCATAAATTCACATTTAATAACATCAAAATCATTCATTAATTGAATCTGAATTCTTAATTAAATCAGTAATACAGACGTTTCTAAATCATAACTTAACATCGTTGTCAACTGTCGAGGAACGTTTTTATTGCCCTTTTGGGCGAATTTTTTAAAATGTCAAAATTATGTGGTGCAACGTTTTCTGCAGTTGCATAAGCGACCCTAAATTGAAATTTTTTGAAACGTGTTATTTAATAAAGATAATTCTTCCAATCCAACTCTCATATAGCGTGTTGTTGAGAAATGTGTGAAAAATCTGATCAATATGTGAATAATGTGATAATTTTAAGGGTAACCCGCGCTTCAAAGATTATTTAATGTAATTCCATAAGTTACATTCGCGCCAATTTAACGTTTAAGGACATTGTTAATTCATGTTTAATATTGTCTAAAGCCCCAATTAATTAGCGAGTTCCTAAGACTTACTTCAGAAATGTTGCCTTGGAAATGTTGGCATGGCCAATGCATTTCGCTTTCAGGTCCAGAAGATTTCCTGTGAAAATCTTGTATTGCATGGTTAGTGTTTGCATCTCCTTACATTTCCTCGATCAGCCTCCTTTTGTTGTTGTTATTTATCTCCGTTCTAAGACACATCAGAAATGTGCATGAGAACGGTCCATGAATTCCCTAATACACTGAGGATCGAGAGATAATTTCTAAAATACGTATCTAAACTTTTGTTATCTAAACGTGGAAGCGCAATACAATCATAAGAACATTTTCCTGCACCCCAGATACTTCGCTTATCTCTTAGATATTAGATTATGGGCTATATAAGGGAGGCATGTGTATGCAGTCAATTTGTGGGGTAACGGCCCATTTTGTGGCACATAAATTTCTTTAATGGTGCAAAAAAATGCTCGATTGCCTGGGTTCCCGGAGAAGGAAGGTTGATTTATGCGTAGTGCAGAATATATAGAAATATTATTAAGTTATACCATACTTTCATGGATATGCGAATTAGCGAATTATAAGGGCTTCCGTTACATCATTACAATCGGTCCCAGCATTTAGTGCAATACTAACTCGGTGAGAAAGCTCGCATCAAACAGAATTCCGTGGGCAATAAGCTCGTGTATCTTGTAGACCACAAGGAAATTAATCCAGCATTCTCATATTACGCGCAGCAGCCAGACCGCGCAGTGTAGTTTATAAGCGGCCACCATTACGGGCATTAGCCTGATGTACGGCTAACGTTTACACCACATACGACTTACGATTACCTAATCCCCCGTAAGCACCGGTCTCTTAATTCCCCCACAGAAAGTCGGCCGATATAATTTATAATGAGATGTAAATAAAAATGCCAGGCGCACAGTCGAGTTGGTCCCGGGTCGGTCCGACCCAGACGTACGTGGGTGTGTTGCGCGTATTTAAGAACGAAGGCGCCAAAGAGACAGCTGTAATTGACTAACATAATTTTCAAGCATGTGTTTGGTAATTGAAAAAACAGCTTTGACGCGTTGCTTATTGGTTGTCTCGAAATGTGAGAGTACTATTGTAGACCACATTTTCACCCAAAACCAGAAATGTAGAGCAATAGCTTTTTCCAATAGAAGCTTTGTTAAAGGAGAAGAACAATTTACTATTCCTTGTAATTTTGTATAATATACAATTTATCTAATTTACCCAGTTTATCTAGTTTACTCTTTTCAAAGGATCAAGCAAATTATACATTGTATTTTACCGTGTTAATCTTCAATGCCCTTGGAACTATAACAATATCATAATCTTACGGTCAAGAATTATGGATTTTTTTAGTTTGTTTGCTCTCAAAAGCCTTCTTATTCGGTTTATTATATATTCAAGACATTTTGAAAGATGCATTTTCAAAAAGAAAACAAATCTCAAGAAAATATTTTTTCTTTTCTCCAAATATTTTAGGGTAGTTGTTAGTGCTTGAACACCTTCAGTATGACTTATAGTCCTTGAATCCTCAAAGTCCTGGTCCTCATTGCCAGCATCATTAATGGCTGATGAGGAATTAACACCTTGTATAATTTCTTCATCATTAAGGATTTGAAAACTTGGATGTTTGTTTTCAACGTCCATCCATTCGGAAACGTCCTTTTCCAAAACTTCTTCACACCCTTCAATGCCATTGACAATCTCAAAAAGTTCTCCGTCTGTCGGTGGGTTTTCCATCTGCTGGAATTCATCCTCTCTCCTCTTTTGAATAATTATTTTGTGGAATTATTTTCGGATCGTAGCTGCATTTACTAATTGCCATGCCTGGGCAATCATGTAGATTATGTTTTTCACAGTTAATTTTTTCAGAGCTTCATTTAGATTTTCTTCGCAATCAAGAATATGAGTGATAAGTTTCTTTTTGTAATGTCTTTTCATTGTTTCAATCACCCCTTGGTCCATTGGCTGTATGGGGTGTAATTATCCGACGGCCACTGGAAACAAAGCATTGTTCGCTGTCCTTTTCAACACTCATTCATAAAAAAATCAGATTTCGTTATCGGCCCGGTTAACAGAAACTCGATTAATCCAAGCTTGGTTAATCGAGGTTCTACTGTTTTATGCTTAGCCTACAGACTAAGCGATCCAGCACATGGTGCAGAAGCCTTTCTTCACGTTTCCTGGTAACATTTTCAATTTCACTAATCACTGTCTCCACTTGTAAGTTCCTCCACAGCTGCAATATTCAATATTACTGATCATACATTGATACGGAATATACAGACGTACATAACTCCATTGAGCTAGTTCCATATCAATGTATTCGTCATTGCGAATGTTGTGATGAATGTAATGCGGGTAAAATAGTTCTCCTCTAGAACATTCTGCAAATTCATTTAGCAAATGAAATGATATTTAAATGCGTTTTCTTGTGTGGATGAATGTCTGATTAGGAAATCGATACACGTTGGGAAGTGTTCCTGATTTGAATAATTCATCATGTGTACGCACACCGTTGCTCTCGGCAAGAGAATAAATTAGAATAAGTCAAGGAGGATACTTGGTGAACAGATGGATGTACAAATGATTTCTTGGAATCATTTGGGCGTAACGCAGACCGTTCGATCATGTGGATTACAGCTTATAACAAATCAGTCAAAGTAGATATTTAACCAGGCAAATGGATCATGAATCATTTTCACTGCCAGGATATGTTCCGGTAGTTAACAGTTTTAATTACCGATTTTGGTATCATGTTTTAGAAACGCACATTGGGCGATTTTCGAAAACTAGAGGGACAAAAGTAATTTTTCTGACTTGAGATATGGTAAATGTGGAAGCCCTGGCAATAATTGTTGACAATTGAACATATTCAACCGCAAATAAATAATCTTATGAATTCCAAGAAAGGAAGGAGAGTAATGATTTTTACTAATCAGTATGTTTAGAAACTAAATTTAGATTTTTAACACTTGTATTCGTCAACCGGTTCCAGTATCATAATACCATCATCATGGACAAACATTATTGGACTTTTTGATTACAAAAGTATCATTATAAATTATAATTAAAATCACGTCTTTATTATTGTAAATACTAGTTTAAGTGTAACTTACGTTCTACATTTCTACGAACTGTGCTAACGTTGGAATATTAATCCTGATTGGTTGTATTGCACATCGAAAAAGTTTAATTGGATGATAACACATTTGAAGTTACTTAAAATAAAAATTAGATTATTTCTAAAAACACATGTTTGCCTTGCTGACGGCTAGGTTTGCAGTATTAAACGTAAAACCGGTCCAACATCTTTTATATGAAAGTGCGTAGCAATATCCGCGCGAATAATTTAGATTTTGACAGGTATATGATTTTGCATATTTATAGATAAAAACTTATATCAATTATTAAATTGAAGAATTATATTAAGTAATCTTAGAAAGTTAATGTTTGTAATATAATAAAATACTAATTTCGATTTTTTGCCGGTCTCTCCTATGTATGAAGCATTGCATGTTTCACATGTAAGGGTGTATACACAATTTTTATTCTAGTGATTTGGTAGGAGGCTTACTATTGTTAAGTATGTTTTTTAGATTATGGTTTGTTTTAAGGGGAAGTGAAACGTTGAATTTATTACCAATGTTTTTAACTTTGTTACTGATTTTACCTTGGTAAGTGATGGCTCTATAGATTGGTTTAGGTTTATCTTCTATATGTAGTAGTGTTGTATGGTTATTATGTCTAACATTGTATTTTTAAAATATATTATTAAAATAGTGGATATCGTAACCATTGTTAGAAGCAATTTGTTGTATAATGTTTAACTCTTTTTTCGTGTTCTTAAAACTGAGAGAAGTATTTTTTATTCTGTATATATAAGAAATGAAAGTTGTTTTTTTAATTGTTGGGTCATAAAAAGAATTAAATCGGATAATAGCGTCGGTTTGTGTAGGTTTCCTATATCATAATTAATTATATGTGGGGATGTTATTAAAGTGATATCTAAAAAATTTAAGGTGTGATTATTTTCTAATTGTGGGTGTAAAGTATTTATAAAATTATGAAGTCGATTTATAATATTTATATTTGTGGTGTCAATTATGACTAGAATATCGTCTACATATCTGTTCAATAATATAATTTTGTTAATGAATTCGAAATTGCTATTGTGTATAATTTCTTCTAAATGGTTCATGAAAATGTTACTCATAAGTCCGCTAAGAGGGGAGCCTATAGGTAAACCTTCAATCATTTTGTAATATATATTGTTAAATGTGAAGTGATTTTGGTTAATGCAAGCAGTTAAAAGTTATTAGCATCTGGGTTACTGTTTAAGTGATTGTTAATAATTTGTGCAGCTATAGAAATTGTTTCTTTAACAGGTATATTAGTGAGTAAGTTAGTAATGTCAAATGATAAAGTTGTAAATTCAGAAGGTAGTACTAAATTGTGGATGTTCTCAAATAAATATTGTAACGATTTTTATAGTATATTTAGCTGTGAATTCAATTATATTTTTGAAAAAATTGACTAAGAATTTAGAAATAAAGTATGAACTAGAATTACTGGAGATTATAATTAATTAGTCTAGGTGGAATGCCATTTTTGCGTATTTTGGGGAGTGAATGTAACTTAGAGGTTATGGGGTTCATAGGTAATGCTTTGTTCTGTTTTTTGTTCTGTTGTTATTCATTAGGATTATACTAACGTTTTAATCACCTGTTGTAACTATGATGTTTTCTTCTTTTATCCTTTTTTTGTAGGTTTCGTAGTGTGGCGTTTTCTTGATCTTCAAGTATTTTTGATTTTTTACTTCGATGATGTAGGTTTTCTTCTTTTCTAATGGTTGTAATAATTTGTTTCTTGATTTCTCCTTCTTCTGGATGGTTTTTGATGGCTGCTTTAATTTTGAATAACTGACAACACAATGCAAACGTGCATATTTTAAACATGTTTTCATTGCTGAAGTTTTCAGGTTTTCATATAATGGGTCACAGTTTATAATATAAATTTTGTCAGAAATAATCATATTCTGTTTAATATGAACAAAATTGAATGAACAGTGAAAACTTACAAGAAGTACTTATCGGACAACCTCATGCCAAGTCAATGGATTTATGGTCAGCTAGTTTGCGTATATCGCCCACTGTGAGGCGTCTGTGGACCTCTTTTTTAGTACGCTAAAATTGGCAGTAGTAATAAAATTTGTATAAAATAATTAAATAGGTACATAGCCTAATACAACACAATTCATGTCTACAACAACATATCAGAAACTGTTATTCACATAGCAACAGACATCTAAACCAGTTCCACAGAAATAATTAAAACCTTCTGATCCAGTTTAGGGTGACCAACAAATCAATACGCACATCACTCTATTTCCCCCTAGTCTGTGAGGAAGTTTCGTCGGGTCTAGTAATCGTATTAAACTCTATTTCATTTATTTTATTCATTCTTCGTGTTCTTGAAACATGACATTGATTTAGTGTCGATTTTAGTTATCGATGATTCTTGTACGTCTGTTGCTGAAGTTTCGATTAACGCAAAAAACCCTTCCATGAAATCATTTCAAATACCATTCCATTGCCAAACCCAACCCAATCATTCTTGATGGCTATGAATCCAAAGCTATGAATCCAACACTTACTTCTCAAATCCTGCGCCTTTAGCTGCATATCTAAGACTGTGGTGGGGCAATACTGCAGAAGACGTTTTTCGTAAGCAACCCTGAACAACTTAAGTAATCTTTAAGAAGTCTTTTGAATAAGTAAGGCATTTTGCAGCTGTTGTCATTTCACCAGCTCTTGATATCCGATGTTGTACATGTTAAATGTCCCATATATCAAACTGTTTATTTATTTAATGAGATATAACGTAGTATAAATACAAATGTAGCGACAAAGGATGATATTAAAAGAGAACTCGTTTTTAAAGTTTCAATTATTTGCACCTACGTGAAAAGGCTATACATGTCGCCATATGACAGCCACAACGACCAACCTGCGTATCGAGTTTCCTTGTCGTCTATCCAATATCCTCGAAGCGAGACTTTTTCACACCTTTCAATAAAAATATGAAACTTCACACGACAGCTTAAGACGCTTACACAGGATGGGATATCGGGGCTGCATTATCGAGTTTTCAGAAAGGAAATCTCATCGCATATGCGAAGCCCGGCTACCGTATTAAATCTATGGGGAGGGACACACGTTCGCTGTGCTCATCTGTCCAAACCCATAATGTTATTGCGATAGATCGGAGATGTCCTCCTTTTTCGACAAAAAGTAGAAATCCTGGTGGGTTCATTGCCATATAGAAATTATTGATGCTTTTCCGCGTTTGATAACTAATTTATTTATTTCTATACATATTAAATTGTCAACCTGATCAAAGGCAAATTTATTACCAGTAGTCCGCTTATTCTAAAATGTTGTGCCTGGTATTTTTTTCCTGTGTCTGGTTATTAAATTAAATTTGATTTAATATTTATTGTTTATATAAAATAAAGAAAAAAAATTGATATGGATGTTAACATATTTTTTTGTAGTTATTTTAATAAAATGTAGATACCTGATTTTCGCTTTCAGATTCACGCAAGTTTATTCTGCGGAATTCTCAAGTGATTAGTGGAAGGGTCTACTTCCATAGGTATGGGTTTAAATTTATGTGTTGGATTGAAATTGGATCAAACTTTTGATTTATTAGATTAAAATTGGGTCTGAAATTTTCATGAGAACTTTTAATCTGTGGATTTTGCTTATATTAATTCTATTATTAATATTTTGTATTTTAGATTGGTGGTAATAAATTCATTTTTGGTAAGTTATTGATATTTAACAGAGTGCTACAACATTGTTATACACATATTCTCCAAAGTCAGTATATTTCATTAGACATCTCAAGTATGTTTGCAAAGCTGTCTTTTTATAAAGACCTGTTTTAAGGAGTCTTTCATTTGTGTTGTTACTTTTAATTTCGTGGATAATAAATTTAGCCTGTCACCTAAAGAGAATTTGGCGTTAACTGCATCAAATCAGTAAGTAGACAATCTTCACTTCTGTGAGCTTGATGATTCTTGATGTACTTTGCAATATCCTTGAAGCAATTAATTCTTTTACTTCAACATCAAAGATCAAAGATGATGCTTCATCCTCAATTTTGTACTATTTTCTATTGCTGATTTATCCTTATAATGGTGATTTTCTTCTGAGAACCATTAAAGTTCATTGCAGATATGTTTTGATATGATTTCATTTTCATAAGATTTCATTCATTGATAATATTCATTGATGATAATATTCATTCATTGATGATATAATAACACAAAAGCAACATTTTCTAATTTTTATTTTATGATAGTTTATTAGACACCCCACGCTTGGTGAAAGTGTAAACTGACAATTAAACAAGATATACATCACAAAAATAATACAGATTTTACACAATAAAAGATTTACTTTTTTTAGAATTAACAAATTATTCCTAAATTCACAATATAAATATAATTCAACTATTTGGTGTAATGAAGAAATGTACCCTCTCATTGTTTTTTTTTCTTTCTTTCAACCCTACATGTTTCGGCAATCCTTACTTGCCATCTTCAAGGGTTATCTACAAAATATTTTTTATTATTTCTTACTTATTATAAATGTGAAATACAATTAAAATTAAAATAAATAAAATTTAAAATTAAAAATATTGCTTATCTATTATAAAATTCTAAAGGTAACTAACCAAAATTCTGAAGGTAATTGAACAACTAACCACACACACGACAAGTTACCTTTAGAATTTTATAATAGATGATAAGCTATGTTTAATTTTAATTTTATATTTTATTTATTTTTATTTTAATATTTTAATTTTAATTATATGTATTTCACATTTGTAATAAGTAAGAAAAAATAAAAATGATTTTGTAGATAACCCCTGAAGATGGCAATTAAGGATTGCCGAAACATGTAGGGTTGAAAGAAAGAAAAAAGAAATAAACAATCAGAAGCGTACATTTTTTCATTATCACCAAATAGTTTAATTACAATTACCTGATTGAAACGGAGCCAACAATGAACAATTTTATAAATATAATTAATTACGATCAAAAACAATCAACTAATTATACAGTGTGACCATTTAGGAGGTGAAGTCCCCATTAGAAGAAAATCGTAACCAACTTCCATGCACGTAAAGTGTGAAACGTTTCTCGTTTCTTCTTTGAAACGAGACGTTTCAAAAACTGTTGAAGATAAAGGTAGAATGTTTGATATCAAAATAAAGGAAATTGAATACTTTATTGACACTCATCATAAAATATAGGGTGTTGCATCTGTGTTAATTCTTTACAAAAAATTAGCGAATGATGCAACTAAAAATAGAGGATGTTCTATTATATCTTCTTTAACCTCATTAACATTATGAAATAAAAATTTCTGTGTTACTGATTATTTTAAATTCCGGGATTATGTATTACCAATCTTAAACAATCAAACTTAATACTGATTGGTAATACATAATCCCTTCCCCTTTGGAATCATTAACATTACCTTTATTCATGTTTTTATCTAAGCATTGAAAAAGCAATAATCGTAGACCGGAGTACTGAATGGACACCGTGTTATGTTTACACAAAAAAAGTTACTAACATATACATACATTTTACTTCATTTCTATGGCTTTGTTTTACTAAAATTACGTTTTTTTTTTTAAAATACCGTTCAAATTGTTACTACAGAAAAAATCACTACACAAAGTTGTAAAATAAAGTGGGTTAATAAAGTGGGAAAATGGGTTATAGAAATTTCTAAACAGGGATATAGAAATTTTCAAACTGCAAGCTTCATATTTATCCGACTAATTCGATTAAACTATAAAACTATACGACTTCGATTAAACGATATGGTAAAATCTAATCGCAATCACTTGTTTATATGCCTTTTTGGAAGATTGAACAACACTAGCTTTAGCCATCTTCTAATGTTTCAATATAAATATAATACCTACAAGAAGAATTTTAATAAGTTGTTATTCCACATTAATTTTGTCATTTTATTCACATTAATGTTATGAGTTTATTGGTTTTGGTTATCATTTCTAAAAATAACGCCATCTACAGGACGTGTACGTTCATACAGGGTGTCGCAATAGTGTGGAAAAGTCTAATATGTATCTCCATTAATGTAACCAATAGCGAAAAAATTTCAAATAAAAGTTCTTGTGGGTGTGTCATAAAACAAATAGAAGTAAAGGAAAGTTTTTTTAATGGAACATCCTGCATATTTTTGGATTTTTAGAATTTACTTAAAATTGCTGTTATGGTAGTATGGAACTGTTTTTTAGTATTTTTCGCTGGGTTGCAAGTTATTTAGAAGAATCTTCAAATTTAAGAAAAAAGCGTATTTTTAGTTAATAATAAACATCACTAAAACTTTATTAGTAATATTTAAACAAACATATCTCGTGGAGTATAACTCGTGGGGTATAACGTATATCGTGGAGTTAAACACAAGGTACACCTAATAGTTTCCAGCCCAAACTAAGTTAATTTCACTACACGAGTTATTAATCACAGTCACGCCAATACCATAAACTTTAAACTGTATTATCTCTATTATTTTAAATGGAACACAACCTGTATTTTATCATGCCAATGAGTCGCTGTTACGTAAACTTGAACTTTTGTTAAAAGTGTTATATCGCTAAACCGACTAGTTCGAGGAAATTATACATTTTTAAATTGCAGTGTATTTTACATTAATTTTCTAACGTTTACAGCAGGCTTTGAAAAACAAATGGAAACAAATAGCCAATCCTTGTTCCAGTTGCTATATTCATTATAAAATATTTAAAATACCTTTTAAGAAAACTCTTTGCTAATAAAGAATATTTAATAACAGTAAATAATACAGTCTGCCACGTCTGCTCAAAATGGCGACTGCTTTGCTGAATGCATAAATCTAAACCATGTACTGAAAAACATTTCTAATTCGAGTTTTCATGCTCTCTTTGGTATTTGGTTGTTCCTGTTCATTATCTTCAATTGAAGCACTTTTTGTTTCCTCCGTTGACGTATACGAAATATTTCCAGTTCGATCAAACCTTTCCATTAGCCTTTGGAATACTTTATTATTTGGTTTTTATATCTCGGCATACGTTCAGCGTAAATCCTTGTCGCCAATAAACAGTTTTTATTGCATATCAGGTAAGTGCAATCATTTTTCAGCTTTTTGCTTGCTAGAATCATGTTTGTTGCTTCATGGAAAATAAAAATTTGTTTGTCAGACTTGAGGCTCATTAAAATTTTTAAAATGTGCATATCCAGAAATATAAAAAACATGGTTCATGATAGAGCCTAAGGTAAGTTACATTTTACGTGCGTACTCCTTTGTCTAGTGATTTAATTTGGGAAAACATAAAATCTTGGTATCGTCTATTGATCGAAACAAATGATTTCAGACCAAGTTCTGGCTGGCTTCAGAAATTTAAAGAGAGATTTGGTATCAGACAGTTGACCGTTTCTGGAGAGGCCCTCTGAGTAATGCTGATGCTGTAAAACCGTTTCAAGAAATACTTTTTTTTAAACAAAACAAATGAGTTTACAATTAGATAAAATGTATAATACAAATAAAAGTGGTGTGTTCTAAAGAATTTTACCCAACAAAGCTCATTCTGGTGAAAAGTTAGCTCCTGAATGCAAAGAGTCATCAATGAGTGACGACAATCAGATAGCACTTATCAACATGTTATACCAGCTGTAAAGCTCCATTATCGAAAAAGAATACTTCAGACAATTGTAAATTCTGAAACTGATATTGCTACACTTCTATTGACTTAAAAAGTGTAGTTTATTCTCTAGATGAGTCATGGCTGCGTGTAAGTGATTTTGAAACTACCAAAACCATTTTTATATCGATTTTGAAACGATCGAAAGCGATATAAAATGATTTTGGTGAAAGTCGAGACATATCTCAATCGATTCCCAAATCTGCAAATATCGGCCGGCCACTTAAAGCCGTCTTCCAAATCTGTGGAATGCATACATATGTTTCATACAATATTAGCGCACTTAATAGTATAGGATATTCTTCGGAAAATACTCTTTACAACACTTTATTATAGGTATTAAGCAATTAAACTAAGCGGTGTCTGGAAACTATAGAAGCTGGTTCGCAAGATGTAAAAAGGATAACAGCTGTAATTTTTTTTTACTCCTAATGTCTTGGTGATATCACAACTCCAATTAGTCTGTATTTCGTGTTAGATTCTAGTTAGATCGTCACAAAGAACTGCTGGTATTTTTACGTGCACTATACGGTTGCAACCATATGTTGTGGGGATTAGAGGCATGCAGAAGGGGTGAACTCCCGCAGATCTATAAGGAGGGCATGGAAGGGGTGATGAAAGCGTAATGAGGCGTGATGATTGAGAAGAACCGGTGGTGTGGAAACGGTTATCTGCTCTCCTGCGATATCTCGGAGCGTATGGGAGCCCGTGAGGAGGTGGCCACGATGGATGATCCCCGTTTTGAATTGGGCGGGCCGCTCTAGACGGCGTTGACATGGATTAATGTTGTTTCGTGCCGAATTGCTTGACCCATTTCGCTCTCAGCGAGACCATTCCGCTCGCAACGGATGACGATGATGGCTGCCTGCCGGATAGGGTTTTCTATGGCACGTTAGAGGGCGCCGCGGACGGGTAGTTATCGCGCCCGAAAATGCTCATGCCAGCCGTTATTAAAAAGTATTAATGGGTTACGGAGTCGCCGTTGTGGAAACGTTCAAATGTACGTGACCTGGAAAGAAGATAAGACGAATCAGGTTTCCTGCAGGGGGAATTTCTTTCTAGAGACTGAGAGATAATTGTCTGAAATATAGGTTCTAATATACTATAATAGGTACCTATATTTATAACAATGATCTAAAAATCTTCTTTTAGATCTAGAGTCTTCTTTTATTTAGTTATTAGTAGACCACAGTGGTTTTAGGCTGCGAATTTAGGCGCATGTACAATATTGTAGAGAGAGCCGTACAGAATAGCGGTGCGCAGTCCAGTATCAGTAGTATATGTTCACTTGTTTATGCTCACGAAACTGAGGACCATAAATAATTAATTTCCTTAAATTTTCTTCTGTGGGACCATGTCTTCTAGATATTCATAAGTTTTTGTATAAAGAAAATGATCTCTCAACGTTCGCACTACTTAAAGGGGGACGATGGAAATTTATTATATATTGTTGGCATTTTAAATCAGCTTCCTTATCTAAATCTTTTGACAAAAGTTTCTGTCTACTTTTTGCTGAAGTTTAGAGCCAAATTCACACAAAATATTTGCAACTGATTGGACGTAGAATTTAATTTTTTCGATTCCCTCAGATAGAGACTCTTTGAAACTAGTTTCAATGTACTTTGGTTGCTGCATGAGTTCCTGTTGCTCAAGAACGACAATATTGTTTACCAAAAAGTCCAGGAATACGTCAGAATTTAATCGAGATGGTAAAAAATATGGACTGTATATGGATATACTGGGTGGACCGCCCTGTGTATATAATCACTCTTAAGAAAGTCAAAGAAATGATGCGTTGTTTACAACTGAAGTAAAATAAGGAGCAATCAACAAAACTTATGAAATAACGCTACAAAAGAACGTGATGGTTCCCTAAATATAATATTTATTCTGTTTATTAATATGTTTACCGATTTGTTTCAAACCATTAATATTTTAACGAAAACAAATAATAGTATAGATTTGCCACAAGCCAGCATTCTACTAAAGCATCTTATAGACAGACTAACTAATTTAAGAAAAGTAAACTCATTTAATTCTTTGCACGAAAGTCAACAAACAAAATGGAATGAAACGCCTGGACATAAAAAACCAGGAAGTATAGTCGATGGAATGGTAATATATGAAAAAAATTATGACCCAGGATCATACTTCAGAGGAAATGCGCTTTTGATAACACAAAGTAAAATAATAAGATTTGAAAGCTTGCATAACTTAAATACAGTATTTGAAATTTTGTAACCATATCACCTGATAAACTTATTACAATTAAAGCAACGGAATCAGTGAACAAATACAAAAGTGATTTAACTGCAAATTTCTGCGATTGACCAATTTCTATAAGGACATGCCCCAAATCAAAAGTAGAATTAGTAGATTAAAACATGAAACAGTCAAAAAATTAACAGAATTAATATTAATAAAATTCAGTAGCTTCTAATTTCTCTGAAATAACAACGGCATGCATGCTTTTTTTCAGTTTCAAGTCCCGTAAAAAAATTCCCACGTTTAAAATGACCATTTTCTCCCAAACAGTACATTTTTGCATTTGTTTATTGCTGATGTCCAGCGTCCATTCTTATACAGGTATTTTGTGTCCACAATTTTTTCTTATCGACGAAGGAGTTTGCATCGTTAATTTTTCGTCCTAAGCTTGACATCGTTCGAAACAAGCTTGACTAAGATTGACGAAGATTTGCGATTATCTTCGTCAAAAAGATTCAATATCTCTCTTCGATATCTTTCAGTTCTGACATCCATCTTTCTACGATTTTTCTTTAAACCAAATTCTCTAAAATGACGACGAGTTTCAGAAAGAAATTGGGACCTGGGCTGTCTTCTGTTTGGAAATCTTCTTGCATATTAGCTGGAACCCTTTAGTGCGTTTCCATTGCATAACTTGTAAATAAAATAGATTGGAAAGTTAAACTCTGGGTTCGCTTTCTATATTCAACTAGGAACCATAATTTGTGTTAAAACAGCCACAGCAGAATATCCGACTTCGCAAAGATAATATGTTGGTAAATAAGTAATAAAGTAAATAAAGATAGTATGATAATATGATCGGAAACTGTATACTACATAAAAAGCTCTTTCTTTTAGTGCAGAAAATTCATGATCCAACCCAACCCGATATGGAAACAGATTTATTTCCAAATTAACTTTTGATTTCCCCACTTGCTGTCAGGACTATGAAGTTTTCTTCTTCTTCAATTGTAAAACCTTCAGGAGTTCTTTAAAATGGGTTCCTAACCCACTCATATGTTGCTATCAAATTGTCATTGGTCATAAGATAAAATTCTTTCAACTTTGATGTATTAATCTTCAGTGTTATATCACTTTAAAAATTCATTTAGATTTGTAAATATTTCTATTTTTTAAATTTAGTAATGTAGTTGCAGCAAAACAAAATAGATTTATATTACATATAAATCTATCGTTATACAGGGTGTTCAGAAAATGTGTCAGGAAACTTCGGGGGTGATTCCACATATTAAAATAATGGAAGAAGTTCCTTAAATAAAAAGTTTAATCTTAATACTAACAAAGTTACAGCTACTCAAAGATATTTTTTATTTCTTCTTATCAACAAGTTTATTTAATTCTTAATCGATCAAGTTGACATCCAGCATACATATTAAGCTTTATGGACTTAATGGGCACTTTAGCTACAACGTAAAATTTATTATTTATTTAATTCTTTTTTCTCGATCGATGTCAGAAAATTGAGGGCGCCATTTAGAAGAGAATCAAAAACATAAAAAATAGGGCACTCTTAACTCGAACTGATAAATGCGACCGTTTAGCTCAAACTTGTTTTCGAAGTTTTAATAAAGAAATGAAATTTTCAATAAGATACTTAGTAAATTAGAGCGATGTATGAAATAAGTACTAAAAAATAAGTAAGCATTTTTTTTGTTTCGATTGAAATGAAAACAAAACTGAGTGAGTGTGGATCACTCACATGACTTTCTCTCACCTAACC
>JAWQRJ010001346.1:0-16184 GCA_033557515.1 Diorygopyx duplodentatus
GAAAAATTGAAAAATGTAACAAATTCAACAAAATACAATAAAACAAATCTGATCAAATTTAAAACAAAACTGATAAACTGAAAAAAAAGGAAGATTGTCGAATAACAAAATGGAAAAAGTCCTTAAAAGTCAACAAATTCAGTAAAACTGGCAAAGATGAACTCCACAAAATCGAGAAAAACATCAAAATTACCAAAATTTGGTAAATTCAACAAAATTGAAATGAGTGGGTGAGATCACTCACATGACATTCTCTCTCCGAACCCACCTCTATTTTAAGAATAACTTCTAAATGGTGCGACTTTGGACATATATATGTTTAATAAAATAGACTATGAATTTCATAAGGAACCCAAAAATTTAATAATATATAGGGTGTTCCCATTAAAATTCTGAAGTTGCATAGCGTCTTGAAGAAATGAGAAACCCTTTCAAGTTTTAAAATTTCTTTTCCTAAAAAGTCCCATTTCAAAACTTGAAAGAATTTAAATGCCAAGGGTTTAATACTTTTTTAATACTTTTTATATTTTTGAATGTTGGATTTTAATTTGCAGAGATTTTGAACAAATTTAAATGTGTGGATTTAAAAAAAAATACATATTTTTTGTTTCTTTTAATAATTTTTTTAATTTTGGTTTTTTTCGAATTTTGAACATTTTATTCTGTATTTTTATAAGTGAAAAAACCACTGCATATATGGCCTTAAGTATTTAAGTTCTTTAGAAGTACAAACATGAAATGGAAAACTTTCCGTTTCAGCACATTTCCAAAACATGTAGGGCAGAAAATATTAAATAAAGATTAATCGGATAGTACAACAAACCCGTTTTTAATTGAATAAATAAATACATCTGTAAAAAGTCCTTCGTAAAAACTTTCATTAATTCTTTTTAAAAAAACAGAATACAGTGTTAACGTATAGTATTCCTATACTTTAACACCGTATTCCGGTGTTAAACTTTTCTATTCGAAAAGTCGCGAAACAACTAGTTCTGAATTCCGCATCAAACGTTCATCCTACGGTTAAGTCAGCTACGATTGCTTCCTTTTGTGACGTTACAAAAGCTACGGCCATCGAAATCACAACACCTTGCACCCTTTTCGTCCCCCGACCCCCTTACGATACTCACTTTTCGATCGTAACGTATTCCGAGCCAACCTGTTCACCGTTTGCATTTCCCTAGCGAAAAGGCAGAACTCCGCAAACGTAAGGTAGGAAGTTCCATTTCGCTTGCCGCACTGCCTGGCGCACTGCAACATCTCCGACACTGAAACGAAAGGAACAACGCGGAAAATCCAAGAAAATCAGCTTTTCTTTTTAGGTTAGAATCCAAAACATTTCAATTAACCTTAAAAATCATTGTTTTTTTCCTCGTAACGTCAAAGTGGTATTTTGTGGAAGGTCGTCACAACGAAAATTTTGCCGCAGCCGTCAAAAACTGTACGCACTCCATTTTATTGGTTTATTTTCCGAGTTATTTTGAGAATGTACGCAAGTTTAAAATATCGATTTAGCATAACAGAGTGGTTTGGGTTGCATACGTTCAATATTTATTAGTGGTTAGGGAAATCGTAATTTAGTTCGACAAAACACCACGATGGCGCTGTAACCGCTACACTTTTGAATTAATTCATTTTTTGAGCGCAATTTTCGAAAATTATCCGTCTTATAACGTTACGTTAATATTTACCTTGTTGTTTCGATGGATACAACTGCATATCGTGAAACACCGTCAAAACTGCTTCCTCCGGAATGTTTAGAGTATCGCCAAGACGTCCACAGATGGCGTTGTACACCTCTCTGAAATTAGAAGGGAAACAAACCAGTATTCAAAACGCGAAATTTAATATTTTTTAATTACAAAACAACGAGTTGAAGTAAAATTAACCGCATCCTATAAATGTGTGCGATTGAAACTGTGTTACAATCAGCATAAAGCAACTCAGTGCACGATAATGTTATCTAATAACATTAAGCGCGAAAAACTGCGAAGTTAGTAACAGTTTTGAATTTTTAATTTATCTTCGTAATAAAGAAAGAGTGCGTAGTATTAAGCGACGCGGAGCTGGTGGTAATTAGATGATTTACTCAATTGTTTCGTACGAAGCGGGAGTTCGTAAAGAAACGCATTTTACTAATTACATCGTTAGTGTACCACGAATGTTAATTGAAGTGTGAGTTATGGCCCCTGTTAACGTAAACAAACGTTGTTTACGTCGAGTTATTAAAATCGATAAATAGTTGAGGTTATGTGTTTTTTAAGAATCCGCAATTGGCAGTACCTGTTATTACAAGGCATAATTCCCTACTTTTATCGAACACGAACTTCACTTCGGTCTCACGTAAGTTATTGAACACATAAAATTGCGCGATTTTCGCGCACACAAAACGTAAATAAATAAACACGAAACACAATTGTACACAAGGAAGAACGGACACGACTAAAGTAAACTGGTTCTCTTTGCCGCGGCGACTTTGTTTTTATTGCCTTGTCCCCACTGCAAGCCGGCGCTTCAGAAGGGTACGTCCTTAAGTTACTTTAGACGCCAGCAAAATTGATTTTTTCTCGGTAATCATTTAAATGTAATGCCCATTTCCGGTGAGAAATTTACAAAAAATGTCTTTACTGTTGTTTGTTTGTCTCTGTGCGACTTTTTTTTATCAATGAGTAGAGTTTCCGTTATGAGAAAGCTTACACCGCACATTTGATTACTTACGCGTGATTTTCTCTGTCATCCTTACATTGTAACATTATCTTATCCTGTGAGAAAAAGTTATGAATGGAATAGTTTTAAGCGCGTCGAAATTGTGCTTATTGTACGAAAACGTGTTAATCAATTTTTTTAGAGATATCTACTTTGTTCGGGGTACGTGCTAAAGTGCATTTCGGATGAATGTCAAGAAAACCACAATAAAAACAACCGCCGTCCATTAGATTACCGCAGAGTTACTGTAAATCTCTACAACGGCTTCCTGGCTTCGTTTATGCGTCCGCAAATTAATTGATAACGTTAAATTATATTTTATTCGCGTTAATTTGCGAGATAAAACCGGCCGTTATCGCTCCCTTATCTTTATCTCGTTTTACAGTGAGCTAATGTTTAATTTAAAATGCTCGCGTCATTTTTGAACTTAGCAGTTTTTTTTGGGTGGCGCCATCTTTCCGAACGAAAAGTTTTTAAAAAGATAAACGATTGCAGTTGTTATCTCTGCATTTTAACGGGCTGACAAATGAAAATGGGCACTGATTATTCAATTAGCCTCTCTGTAAACTAACCGTGATTAAATTAGCGGTATTAAACGCGTGGTTATAGTCGGAATTTGCATGAGTCAATTCTAAGGTAGAGTTTTCTAGAAAAATCTTTGGAATTTCGAGAAATTCCAAAACAGAAATTTTAGTGAAGGTCACAGGAAACATTGAAAATGATGCATAAAAACAAATAAACAATTTAAACGAATGTTTTACAATAAAGGATAATATACATCCGCACTTTTGACCTCAAAAATATTTGTAAATATCGATTTATCAATGACACATTTAATGAATAGAAAGAAAGAGTTTTAAACTTCTTTTATTTGCTTCTTATGTATTTAATGTACTAAGATACCGGTTTCAGTCCATGGACCATCATCAGTCTTAATCTAAAAATGGAGGCACATTAAAATATAAAAATGAAATTACATGAAATCCCATACAAATCAAACAAATACTAACAGAAACCCCAGTAAAGCCGATGCAAATATTGCATATGGATTTATTCCAAATTGAAAACAACATCTTTTTGACAATAATAGATAAATTTTCTAAATTAGGACAGACATATAAGGTAAATGATAAAAATACATTGACAATAATTAAAAAATTAACTGAACATCTTAGTAAGTTTGGTATTCCAAATAAAATAGTTTGTAATCAAGGAAAAGAATTTAAAAACAAATTAATGGAAGACAAACTATCAAAAAATTTCATAGCTTTACAGTTGAAAATTCGTTATAATTTATAAATAAAATGAATTATTTATCCGTTGAATAAAATCTTTCGTACTTAAAACGAGAAAAAACTCTGCTGACGTCATTCTTTAATGACTCAACCATTACTTTTCCACTACTGTCGGAATCTCTTAATTAATTAGCCTGTTCCAATTTTCATCCTTTTTGGGTAGCTTTTTCTTCTTCGCGGCAATTGTTTTTTTTCACTTTTACCACAGTTTAAAGGTTAAGAATTAACGTACAATAAGCCTATAAAAGTCGATTTACACACGAATCAGAACCGTTTGCTCCCGTATAAGAGAAAGCGAACGCCTCCCATGACTATTTGAATAGTCATATCTGCCGCTACCATAAAATACCGACGCCATAAACCGCGGCGTACCAGGGTTTTGCGTAACGTCTCATAAATAGTCAATTATCGTTTAATATTCCAGATCAAAGTTGGCTGAGCGCGATTTCTTCCTAGAAACGGTTTACCATGACCTTTTGCACTATCATCCATAACACTCGGTCCGGTGTTTGTTCTTTTAACGACGTGCGTCCCTTTTGGTCGCGCGGTGATTATGTCATTATTGTCACGTTGCCCGCGCACGCCGTATTTTTCGCAGGAAAACGCTCGTAAATCTAGTCGGCCGTTATGGGTGTTCGATTTGCTACTGTCTGGAGAGTTTACGAGACACTGACACCCATTAAAGTTGCCTATCTGGTCCTTCAATCATCTCTTTCTTGGTGGTCCTCGGCATTATATCACGTGCACTTTGATGCGGCCAGTTCTTGTAGTAAATCTTCTACCATTTCTGTACAGAGATTTCTTCTTAAATAAGATTACTTCTTAAATAAGAATAAGTAGCGATTTAGCGAATCGTTCTCTGGCGAATTTCGCTTTCTTTTTGTGCTTTTGTCGAGGCGGTCGTCTTCGATGTAAACATTTGCGTTCGGTCAAAGAAAGGGAAAGCATTCTGCGGTTTGAGTTGGTGGAGTTATTCATAAACTTCGAAATGGCATCCTATTTAATGGGCGGAAATACTGAATGTAAATTAGGTTCTGAGAAATGTACATACTCCGTCTCATAATGAAAATGAAGGTGCCATAATGTAAATATGGCGTACTATGTGTGATATGTTTTACGTTGAATTTTATAGAACTGGTTTCTGTACAAACTGCATTTTAAAAGCGATTTTACATTGAAAGGTAAAATAAAGAAAATGGGAGAATGCAAACTTGAAAATTCAAAATTCTACAACCAGATTACCTAATAATTTGTTAAATCAGTTAACAATACTTTGTTCAACCGAGTGAGTATAATATTGAGAATTAATTTAAGTTTTGAACTGGTCCGAAATCTTCTCATTTAATTTTATGAAAATGAAAATCTCTTGTTGATTTTTGATCAATTTTATTATTAATTTGTTTAATGCTTATCAGCAGAAAAATAACCTCACAATTCCTGAAAAGACGCTCTCTAAAAACCTCTTAAACATAAATTAATCGAAATTGTAAAGGCACTGAATATTTCTGATAAGTATATGGTGGATGAAGAAGCAATTAAGAGAGCTTCTCTCATTGCATGCGGAAGTAGTGGACATAATTCTTGACCAAGTATGCAAAATACAGGACACGTTCTGGCAGAACTGCATGAGGCTCGTAAAATTCACATTGCAAACCCTTATTTTTTGATTCACTGGAACCATAAAAAATATTATAAACTTGATGATAGTGAATCCGATTCAGGCAAAAGTTTTTGTACCAGTTACGACGACAAGTTTACTTAGAGTTTTTAACGAATAAATTTTAAGTCCGGCTCTGAGCACAGGGAATGGAATCTCTCTTCTTCTTTGTCGCTTTATGTTGATGGAGGATAGTTTCATTGCCGGTAGACGAAGGTCGTAAAATCCGTGTGAAAGTGCAGAATGTATGAAAGACATTTTTTTCAATATATTTAAACTTGGTTGCAAGGTTAGTTACCCATATCCGATTGTCTGAAGATATAGTACATTTCAAGCTGTAAGAAAACGGCAGCAATAAATTTCATTCTTCCTAAATATTGCGAAACCTAAATTTTCGAAACCTTCACCGACGCTTCCGACAAAAAAAATTAAATTTACTTATCGATCGGATTTTATTTTTTCTAAATTCATTTGTTATATTGCGTACACTTTTTTTACGCCAACGCTTTGAAGAATTCACCGGTAAAATTCTCTGAATTTTCGCCCTTCGAAAAATTCAGACAACCCTTCTCCACCCTTGTTAAAATAAAATTTCAACTTTAGAGATTTATTATATGGTTTTCAAAATAACATTCAAGACGTTTAAAAATTGTTTTATCAAGTTGCCACCGCTTCGGACATCTCATGTCGTATTGAATAAACTCTTGGTATCTGTTAACTGGATTTTTCGGAGGGCATTCAGGAATAAAGGAAAGTCTGAAAAAAGATTGGGATTACATGGGAATTCTAGGTACCTGAAATAAATTTTTCGTTTATCTGTAATTTCTGCAGAGATTGCAGTTCTTTAGTGAATAAAAGAGTCTTAGCTATTAATCCAATAACTGTGAGAGTCCGGTAATCACATACTTAGTTCTCATACCGACTTCTGCACGGGCCCTCTTGTAATGTCCGACGTTTTATTCTTCAATTTTTCCACCGGTATTTGCCTGTACGGATAGGGCGAAGGTCGGTAGGTACTTCCAACTTGCCGGACACTCATTCGGGAAGTCCGGTACCAAAGGGAGGAAAGAAAACCTAACCTAAAACCCCGGGTGGTTAATACTTATAAGCAGTTTCACTATTTGCGGTTATTTTACGTACCTGACAACCCTTTTTATGGTGAAAACCGATTACCAAAACACATTATTCCATCGAATAACCAGTTTGCCTGGTTATTCGAAAAAAACGTAACGTTTTACTTGTTTGTAGCATATTTTGACAACTAGTGATAACGGGTACTTCAGAGGGCGTTGCTACCAACTATGCTTTTGAAAAAATCACTATTAAACGTCAATAGTTACTGCAATTAATTATTTATAATCATTTGAATGAACGTTTATTCTCAAACTGATAGCTAACTCAATTTTCTCTCTCTTTGTAACACTTATTTAAGTTCAAGTTGCAGTCAACCTGCAGTGAATACTGGTTTTAATTTGTTATTTGAACTTGATTTAATTATTATAGAGCTTGACGAGACAAGTCTATAATAATTAGTCTCAAGTCTCAAATAACTCGCATAACTTGGTAAATAAATAAAATTGTAAGGAAAACATCGAACATAACTATGGGGAGCTGGCGAGATCTATCGGTGGGGAAACGAAACAGCCTGTCCGAAGATAACCGCAATGGGTGGCATAAAAGTGTGTTTTTTTGCGTTTTACCCGCGGGAAATTGATTGAGATAGGTGCCCACCTTCAAAAAAATCGTCTTAAGATATACTAAAAATTAGTTTTTGCTTATTATAGCTAGGTTGCTGCAATAGGGAGCGTTCGTGTGCTGGTCGAAATGGTCAAATGTTAGTTTTGTATTTCACCACACGATGGCGCTTACTTTTTAGGTATAGCTCGGTACTAATAGTTTAATACAGCACATTTTCAGCTTCATCTAAACTGTCCTTGACTGGCCGAGTTTTTTATAACATAACACAACAACAAATCGTCCGTATTATGCAAATATCAATAATAAATACATTGGAGGAGCCTCCGTCTAGCGGATCCTAGTGAGGGTAGAGAAAATAGCGTTTGCGAAAGAAAACTGTATTGGGTATAATACTTCATTTTACGTGAAAAAAAAAACATTCTCTAGATGATGGCGCTCAGTGTTTTGACGCATCGTCGTATATTTCTAGATGTGTTATAAATGGGAACAAGAAATAAAAAAAACATGAAGTAAAGAAACGTTTTGTTGGGTAATTATTTTATTCAGAATATTTTTGTGCCACAATCCTAATATTCTTGTTAAATATTTATTTGCCCAAAGTGGCATTGTTTAGAGATCGAGGGTTAGGTGAGAGAAAGTCGGGCGAGTGATCCACACCTACTCAGTTTATTATTAGATATCTCAGAAAACCAACTGAATTTTGGATTGTTCAAATTTTCATTCTGAATAACCCTGTAAACACAATAAAAAAGAATTTTTAACTAGCTGTATGGGTGTCTTACATGACACAAAAAGTTTTTAGCATACAGTCTTCTGGTGTGAAACACTCACACGACTTTCTCTTACCTTGTTGTAAACGATTTATTAGAGGGCTAGAGTAAATTTTTAATCATTTTTTGCAACAAAGGTCCATTAACTCTTCAACGGTGCCACTTTCGGCTGCGTTTAGAAACAAATACCAAACTTGGTATTTGAATACCAACTTGACCGCCTCTCCAACAAAATTTGATTTTTTTTGTGATCACAACGCCATCTATTAGTAATCGAAAAATTATTCCGAAAAGTTATTCCATCAAAACCAACAATTTTTCGCACATAATCTGAATCTGCAATGAAGACTGGGGGTTCCCATTTAAGCTTTTTAAAGTCTCCACCCGCCCCATCCCCAGAGGGTGCGGGAGGAAGGGGGGTCAAGTTTGGTATCACTGGAGAGCTTCTTTAAAAATATGAAATTAAATACACTAAACTCTAGGGGGCTCTAGAAAAATACACCGAATCTCTGTTCTTTTGTGCTTAAAAATTACCCATAAACAATTCAGTGAAGAAGAAGAAACGTTGCAATGGATTTTCCAATGCAGTTCCTCTATCTTGATGTTCATAAAACTTTTCGTCGATTTTTTGAAAAGAAAAATGGAGTGTACATAGAGGCGATGTTAGAACAATGAAAAATATTTTCTGAGAATTTAATTGTTTCCGGTATTCTGGTATAAACCAAAATTTCACCATTATTTAATTATTTTAAGAGGAATTGCAAAGCTACCACGTTTGATGGGGAGATTTGGAAATTTGCTCTGTCACGTGTGTTAATCTGCTTTTGATATTATTAATTATTAAATTTGGGGAATCCGTCAACAGATTCTTTGTTTTACCCACCACCAACAATCTGGTGGGTTCTTAGTTATCTGTTTGTAAGGACTTCTATTTAAGATTGCATCAACGATTCTCGCTTCTCAAACCTTTAACAATTTAAAATTTTCTGGTTTTCTTGGTGTTTCTGAGTTTCGTTGATGACCTTTATTAAACTTTTGATTTATTTTAATTATACGTGCATTTCTGATGTAATCTTTTAGTGATGCATCTAGATGTTTAATACTACTTTCTATATTTGCAATAACTTCTATATAGTGAAATGAAAACCCACGTCATCAGTGTTTACGGTTTATCAGTCGATACTTCGCTAAATTTAGTTAGTGCAGTTTAATTTTTACCAGAAATGAGCGTATAATTACTTACCAGAATTAATTTTCATAGTAAAAGGGAGAGATTGTTTACAGCGATCACGAAAGCGGCAATTCCTTTAAGGCAATGGTTTAATCATTCGATAAATATTTTTGACAATTTTAAATGTTCCCGCATCATCATCGCCATATCCCCACTCTCTATAGGCATGGTTGACAAATGTCAACATTTATTTTTTACTCTCTTACACGCTGTATGTTTGACAGTGCTAATAAATTGAGTTTAGGTCGTAGTGTAGAGGGAATAATGCGCTATATTTAAAAATATCGAAAGTATTTATTTTGCTAGAAGCACGGAGCTGGATCATTTCAATAGGGAAAAAAACAATTGCAAATACGTGAAAAAATATAGATGCATAACTGCGTTTCACCGATATAAACCTAATAAAATTGCATGCGTCGAATGTTTGCTATTTTTTCCTCTTCTATAGGTCGTAAAACGCAATTGTGTTTTAGGGCATTTTACAGTCAGGTCTCCTGTTTCGCTCGGGTTTGTTTTGTTCGTTTGTTTTTCCACTTTTTTTTATGCGCGAAATTATGCAACCTGTCATGCGCTGCCAGAAAAATGCATCATCTATAACTAATTTTGATTTCACACTATTCTTGTGACTACAGATGACTTCATGAAGGTCGTAAAATCCGTTGAACGCAATTAAGCGTTATATAAGAAATAAAATACCGTCCTGTGCAGTTACGGACGTGCCAACTGAACATGCTGGAAGGAAAAATTCATTTTTAAACGGACTCGAACTGATTTTCAACACATAGTGATCGACTGCCTGACGCATCGGCGTCGAGACACAAGAAAACGCGCTTTTTGCTAACAAAACCACAATGACATTGCGGCAGTTTGATTGAATTTTGTGTTGTTCCTACGAACGGTGGAAGGTGCGCAGAAATGTTAATAGAAACGGAGCGAAACTGTTGATGATATTCCCTTCGGATTATATAAAAGACAATAACTATAAAAGAGTTATGCAACGAAATTATAGATACCTGCTATTATGGGCAATCAGTAATATTATTATTAATACAATGATCACAGAGTGTAAAGTCCCGGTGCGGATATTGCTCACTTTCTATTTTATTAGAACGTGAGACGTCAAGCAAAACTATTCCCTTCGTCTTTCCGAACCTACAACTCGACTATTCCGTGGGCGAAAATAGCCGGTTAAATTATACGTAGAAAGGACATATAAAGTCAAGGGCCGCGCACACCATTTCACTTTTACGAACGGCAATAACAAATAATAAACATTGTTAAATGTCATTACACGTCCAATGGATGTCTTAATCCGTCAGTCTTTTTATCGTTGCTCAATTTTCCTACCGCAACTAATGTTATAACATCTTTTGAAATTAATATTTAAAGTTCGCACTGCATTATAAATTGTCTAATTGTTTACTATAAAAAAAAACGGTTGCTTTACTTTCATGCTCTGTGTACCTTTCATTTGTGAACTATAAAGCATCGTATGGCAACATACGGCGGTTCGCAAACACCTAACTTCCTCTAAATTTCTTTTAAAATAAAACAGCACATTGTAGACCGAGCTCGCTGGGGGGAAAAACAAAACGTTTTTAGTTTTGACAGCGCCATCGTTTGGTCAAAGGTCGAGCTAACAGACCGAGCTCGCTACGTTGTACCAGCTTTGACCTCGCTGTATATCTTAAAACGATTTTATTGAAAGTTTGGACCTATCTTAATCGATTCCTCGCACCGGAAACTCTAAATCCTGAAAATATCCGTCTGTTTGTATTCTTTAATCAAACTTTACTTCAGTTACTTTATACATCTAGGGACTTTAATGTAGGTCCGTAGGTTAACCTCAATGTTCAACTCCCGTCACCTTGATAGACTGTTTGATGTCAATTTTAAAACTCGCTGTCAATTTTACATCAATATACGACTGAAATTCGTTCCACGGACGACACAGTGGCAATTAATCCAGATATTGCAGCAAAAACTGCGAAAACTGAGGACGCGGATGTTGAAATACAAATCTGGTTATTCTGGTGATTTTAGTTTTTATCAACATTTCAAAATACAACAGTTATAAAAGTTTGGTCAGCAAGTTGAATAATTCTCACAGCTAACTGTTTATTTGCATTTTCGATTAATTAACGCCTTCTCGTTTCAAAAACCTTGTTTCGCTTTCAGTGAGAAAAAGAGGTGTTGGCACCTACTTTACGTTTGACCCACTTAGTGCTTAGTTGCTATTTCTAGTAGGCCAGGACCTACGCCAACCTTAAAACGATAAATTTCCTTGCGTAATTACAGCCGAAAAAAAATGCTTTCGACGAGCTAAACCGTGTTAACCATAAAACGCACTGGCGTCTGGCTGTAAAACTCTTGCTTTAATTGACCATAACGACTCGGTCAATGTTGACCCGACGTTTTAAATTGTGTAGAAGTCCGACGAAATGCAAACAACTACTAAAACGGCCATATTACCGCTTTATGACCGGTTATAACAATTAAACAGTCTCTTGCTAGATCCTTATTGTTGTTTTGACTGTTTTTTTTGATTGTGTAGTAATATTGCGGCGCTACGGTGGTGGGGTTCATCACTCATTCATTCATTCAACGGCCGTGATTCATTCATTCGTTTATTGGTTAGATTTTGGGGAATAGTTGTTAGTGTAATAGTGCTGTTGTATAGTTATGAATAGCGATAGAGGGCCAATCAAATCGATTAGATAATTTGGGTCAACCTCCTCTTTTTCTTTGTTCCATTTTTTAATCCTACCTTGATGTTCGGAAGGAGAATGCATTATGGCATCCTTTAAAATGCGCTCACCCTCATTGGGCGCGGTGATAAGATGGCTGGGCGATGACGTCACGCGTTTCCTTGGCAACCGATCCCCCGCCGTGCAGTTTGCCCGTTGCCACGCCCCTCTTTTACCTCATTGGCCTGGATTTTAATGGCTGCCCCCCACTTTCGTCGTCGCCCGAGTGCGAAGGTCTCGGCAGAGAAGCAGTTCTGGCATTTCAATCGTAGATGGCGCTGTCCAGGGATAACCTTGAAAACTAAAAAGGGGAATTGGTTTTCGTGCATTTTTCACGCAGTTAAACTGATGGTCGTAATTAGTAGTAGTATTGAAATGATTTTCTGTTTGGTTTAAGGTGACAGTGACCTTTAGAGCCGGTTACCGACCGATATAGGTTACTACTACTACTGTACGGTCCGCAGCCATAACGCGAGTTCACATACACACACACACACTTCCTTATGACCGGTCATAATGTCGAGTTTACAGCGCATAAAACATTAATATGGGCTTCAGAATTCGCCGTCCGGATTGCCGTGACGCGTTTTCCCGAGGCGAATGCACGTAGCGCCATCTAACGTAATTGGCGTGTCACTGATTTGTTTTACGGTTTGTTTTCTTGTCCGTAATTGCGCCCCGAAATTTCTACGCGTCCTTATTTACGGTTTCCGCTTATTCCCGTTTCGGTGTGTTTCGGTCACAGATGGGGCTGGTGGTCATTACCGGCAATACAGGTCGCTACTCACCCCTTAATACATCGATTTCCCAACAGATGGCACCCTAACTTTTTTTTTAAAAGATTTAAATCGATTTTTTGCGTCTAATTAGGAGACGTTTTGTTTAATTACGCGAGGAAAAAAAACAAGATAAAATCGTGGGTCAAGTTATTATGCGGGTCGCGAGGCGTCATACGAGCGTGCAAGTTTTATGCGTCCATTGTTTTGAGAGATTATTTATTTTCGACCGTGAGTAATAAAGCTATAAATACACGGTCGGCGAGCGAAGGTTTAAAACATGGTTGGCTAGTGTTGCAACTGGGGCATTGCGGTTTGCAAAGACGAAAGAAGGTTACTGCGATTTTGTTTTGTTTGGACTTTATGGTTCACTCTGAGAGTGGAACTGAAATCTCTTCCAACCTGGCGAAAAGTAATTGGTCAATTGTTTCAAGCACCCCAAACGTTACAGAAAATTTCAAGGGACGATTAAAATCACAATTTATAGGTGATTTAGGCTCGCTCGGGGGAAAAACAAAACGTGTTTCGTTTTGGCAGCGCCATCGTTTGGTCAGAGGTCTAACTAACAGACCGAGCTCGCTACGTTGTACCAGCTTTGATCTCGCTGTATATCTTAAAACGATTTTATTGAAAGTCGCAGCGGAAACTCTAAATCCAGAAAATATCCGGCGATTTGTATTCTTTAATGAAGCTTTAGGGACTTTAATGGGTCCGCAGGTTAACCTCAATGTTTTACTCCCGTCACCTGTCAATAGACTGTTCGCTGTCAATATTAAAACTCGCTGTCAATTTCACATCAATACGATAAAAATCACAATTTAGTATCTTTTAAGATGACCCAAAACAATATCAACAACTAAATATTCAATATAAAAGCG
This sequence comes from Diorygopyx duplodentatus, assembly GCA_033557515.1. Lineage (NCBI taxonomy): Eukaryota > Metazoa > Arthropoda > Insecta > Coleoptera > Scarabaeidae > Diorygopyx > Diorygopyx duplodentatus. The sequence goes on from JAWQRJ010001346.1 coordinate 13,759, forward strand.
GGATTTGTAATTTTAAGAACGAAGTTAAAGGAATATTTTAAAAAGAAAAATTCGGCTCTAACCTTTTCGATGGAATTTTAATTTCAATTTCTCAGTGCACAATGTGCAAGAAATCCACGTTAGCCCAAGAAATTTTACGACCTTAATTCTTAAATGGCTTCAGATATTGTAAAATCAACTGGTGTGAATCACTCACACGACTTTCTCTCACCTAACCCCTCGTGTTATCAACGAATCATGTTATACACATTCTGTTTATTGATATACTATGTGATATGTAAACAAATCGTAATAAAAAAATGCATATTTATTTGTTATGGTTGTGATTAATTACTTGTTAATTGCAACTGTTGTTATAAATGACAGCCGTCCAGTAAAAACGCCAGCGTAAAACAATAATAACAGCGGCAATCAAAATAAACGGACACATATAAATAATTTATATCAACAGGCGTGAAAACAATTAATGCGCGCGCCCGTCAATAAATATTTTCCATCGAATAAAACCGTTTCGCTAAACAAACGCAAAGAAAACGGCCAATAAAACGGCCAGTAAAGCCCAAAATAAATATTTAAGGCGCGCGACGCGTGTACGCGTAACGCGCCGCTCCGCGCCGAATCGGCGACAAGTGTCGCAATTAACGGTTTACGGTGGCCGCGGAAATGGACACTTTAATCGCTCCTTCCGGTTTTTAACCGCCTCGGCCCCCGTCAATGAGTTTACGGTCGATTTTTGCCGTACATATTAAAATTTTACGATTCCATAAAAGCCCAACTTACGTACACAAGAGCGCGCGTCGTCGCCGCTCCATCCCCACCCCCCGTGCCTTCTTTGATTGTTTGACTTGACGATGTTAACCATTTAACGGTTTATTTGTTTTTTTTTCGCCGGCTAAAGTCGTAACGCGTCAAATTATGAACGGGCACGAAATGTATCGGCGCGCTTTATGGATCGATGGTGATTTATTATTAAACAGATTAAGTTTTAGTGTCCGGAAAAAGGATTTTAGAAGCCGTTAACTAATCGGCTTTTAACCATTACTTCTTGCATTTCAACGAGTTTTAAAACCATCCAAACATTTTAATTACCGGTCCCAGCCGAAGGGCAGCCCTGCCCCCTATCTCAATTAAAACAGGTCCCTGTAATCCCAAAAGACCATGGAAACGGTCCCGCCCGTTATCTAAACGCTTGCGGGATAGAGCCGTATAGGGACTACTCTTGTTTTACTGTGGGGATCCGAACGTACACTACAGGCATCAACCTTTCATTAGGCGGCGGGGGGTTCGCTTGCGTTCGGATCCGAAAGGGGTCACGCCCTCTACCGGTGGATCAACGAATTACCAGATTGGGTTTATGGCTTTGGGCCCGAAAATTGAGAGCGACCGAACTGGGGAGACGTCTAGCGGGGAAAACGTGAAGTTGTGTTGTAATGCGGATAATACGGTGGATATTAGACTGAATAGCTCGACCACCTTGCAGCTTTGATCGATTTTAAGAAAATAATATTACGCAAAAATTGTTCTTATCCTTCATATTAGTATTTCCGACCATTACTTAGTATTTATAAATCTTTCGCTTTACTACTTTTACAAAATTACAGATTAATTATACCATTCCACTATTTAGACTACTGGAGGATAAAGCGGAGGAATGTGCATTGCAGATCAACAAACAACAAGTTGTGAATAAGGTGGAAAACCTTGTACAGTTACGAGAGGTGTTCGATATTAAAGGTAAAGGCCAAAATTACACTAACGACATAATCTCCGTACATGTTAAGACATTTATCCCAGCATGGAAACATACAGCTTCCCCAGTTCAAAAGAGAATCAGAACTCCACCATTTGCTCGCAAAAACATGGCCACCGTGTTCTGGGATAGCGAAGGCCTACTGCTGTGTGAATTCCTATAAGTAGAAGCGTGCACAACCATTAACAGCGACAGATACTTCGAAACTCTCCGGAAATTGCAAACAACCATTAGAAGGAAAAGGCCGGGACGATTACGCGAAGGAGATAAACTTTTGCACGATGGCGCAAGATCGTTCACGTCAAATCAAACCAAACTGTGGCTGACGTACCGTGAAAGTATGTTCAAACTACCGTCACGCAGGAATAATTGTTTCAACATGTACGTAGATTATGTTGAGAAATAAACAAAAATATGTAGTTTTCTGTGTAATGTATAAAATTTTTCTTAATACCTCTAAGATCTACGTAAAAACGGAGATGTTAGAAATATCTCGTTTCAAATGTTATGGGCATTAAATGTTGATTGCACAAAAGGAACATAAATCTATTTTTATAAAAGGATAATAAAACAATATTCTAAAATAAAATAAATTCTAAAAAACCCCATTTGAACATAAAAAAGAATACCAAATTAAAAAAATTACAACTGCGGTTCAAATAGGCCGCCCTGAGAT
>JAWQRJ010001347.1:0-16182 GCA_033557515.1 Diorygopyx duplodentatus
TCCGTGATGTTATAATTATTTACATTTAACCTAATGGTAGTAATTTTTAAGGAAATTGAATGAAGAAAAATAGTGTCCCGGAGCGGGGTTCGAACCCGCGACCTTCCAATCACTAGTCGGCTGCTCTGCCACCTGAACTATCCGGTGAATTTGGATATTTACAGTTAAAGTTTAAAAGTTTTTTTATTTAAAGCACTGGAGGAGTTCTTCTTTGATGAATACTCATATAGACACAATAATACTGTATTACTGTTTCGTTGTATGCCTTGTACAAGAAACTTACACTGTATAAACTTTTGAAAAGACAAAGGTGTTTTATATAGTAAAAAGAAGTAATGTTATTGAAAACAATATTAATATCAAAACAAACAAGCAATAAACAGAAACAACTATCCTGCCCTGCAGAACAAAATATTTTCTAAGGCAATTCTATGATAAGATACAAATCGGATAGACTAACTATAGCAATCCTTATTTGTGATACCAAATCAGCAATATTATTAATGATTACTGATGATACCTTTATCGCATAAATGTTGGTTTACCTCATATTGTTATAAAAACTATTTTGTATGGAGACAATACTCTTCTTAAAACGTAAATGTTACGACAAATCTTACGGCCAATCACCAGCAACTGTTCTTCAAACCTAAGATTGGGGGTCACTTAAAATCACCCCAAGAAACCTTGTACCGTGGCAATTTGCAAAATTTTGTTGTCTTAACGTGAACATTGTTATGACAATGCAGTCTGTGACGTACTCAATACCGCGTTTTTTTTTCTTTGCCCAAATATTCCGGGTAATTATTTACATACATCAAAAAAAGTGGCTTTATTAATTTTATACTTTCGCTATCAAAATTATATATTTATTTCAACTTTTGCAGTAAAATATCGTACGATACACAAAGACCTGGTATGGTAACCTCTGGTTTACAACGTTAAATACCGAAATGTGTAATTTTGTAACACCAACAAATTTCCCTACCCTTTTTGTAAGTCCCGATTAAATTTGTGCCCCTGTTTCTTAAAAAAATAATTAAACGCACACACATAAGTTCGCTCTACGTGTCTCAACATAAACAGAGGCCGCCTGCCGGCGAGCATATCCGCGCTTTTCAAACATCTGGGAAACACTTCGAGGATTGGACGTTGTTTACCGTACTGCTCTGGTATTGTTTGAACTGGCTGCTTAAGAACCCATGATACGGCCGCTTTTAGCGTCCTTTTGAAGCGAGCGCCTCGCGATATAGCCCCCACTTGCTGCTGCAGATGTGCTTTGGTCCAGGTCTCTCACATAAATTACCGAAAATGAAACCGTACCGAGCGTCTCCAAAAGGGCTTTTCCTTGGCGAACTTCTAATTAATCGCCGCCTCTGCGTTCACCAGTAGACATTAAGAAAACGCGTCGAAGCGACCCAAAGTTAAACATTTTAGGGCTTTGTATAATTAGGGAACGAAGTTGGTTTCGCTTCGTTTGTGTCTCCAGCCCGTCGGCAGAAACGCAACCAGAATGCGAATTAATAAACATTTCGAACGAAGTTCCCGTCGGACTGCATCGCAGAGCTGTCGGGATTTGAAGCGTTGACAGTAATTAAAAGATAGCTACGTAATCCAAGCGAATGTCATTCTAGAATTTAGTTTATTACTGTATATTAGGCCCTTTGCACTTATCCTGCAGTCACTAATGAAACATCAAATTGTAATTAATTTGTTTTCTTCAAATGTGATAAAATACCTATAGACGCGGAAATGGTGGGTATTTTATCGTGAACAAGAGAACTTCTTACAAAATCGGGAACTTTTACTTCTTATGCTGTAATTAAAATGTTATTAAAATGAAACTTTTTTTTATTGTGCGATAATTCGTCCAACACAGTCAAAGTTTAAAAAATTGAATGTTGTCAATTATTGAGAACAGAGGTAAATGCAGAAGAACTTCCATAGCAGCAAGGAGGGTCGTGCTCATCGCCCCTGTAACTCAAGCAAGCTTGTCTCTGCAGGCTGTTCAGCTTGGCTATGATCGTACGTTGGTGGCTTTCCTTCCACCAGACAACCAGTCGTACGTAATCATCGATCTGACCACAGTCACATACAGCCAGTAGATTTGTTGAGGTTTCATCCCCCAGGATTTGCCACAAATCTTCCCACATAACCACAATGTCAGTTTGGATTTTTGGAGCACTCGCTTCAGGTGTGTCCCCTTTTCGGTCGCCGCCGAATACAGGGAATACGACAAGACGTTATTGGACGCTCTTTCTATGTCGAGAAATGCCTCCCTTCCCCTCCCTTCCGGCTAATGGTTGCATCAATTTTCTAGACAAGTTTAATCAGTGCTAATTGTAGCCAAGAGGACATTCCCTCGGCAATACTGATCTTATATAGACGTTCAGGATGTTCTCCAACGCCTTTAATAAGAAGAACGTTAGAGAAATGGATGTTAGAGAAAAGTAGTGAATTATCCCCCTAACCGCATCATAGGCAACAATCTTCTTTGCCTCAAGCAAGTCCCTTCTAACAGGTGAGTTACCAACCTGTCGGTCACACTTCCAAAGAAGTGTGTTAGAGCCAGGAGTTTCTATTTTGGTGCCCTTAAGACCTCCACCTGGTCTCCGATTCCCTGGATATAATCTTGGAAAGCTTTGCGCTGGCAGGGAGATCATCCACGCTGTGACAGAACGTGATTTCCCCTTAACCATTCTTATTTGTTTGTTGCAAACGGTTGAAACCGACCTGTAATATTCCCAGTCTCCAGAACTTTTAGCTGTGTTCAAAAGGGGTCCGACATTTCTTCGTCTTTCTCAAAACCTCTATTCCACCAAGTTGTTTATCTTTTGAACTTTCTCACTTTTGGTGGAGAGTTATCACATCATCCGCTCATCATCCGCTCAATGTATGCGATGGACGTGATTGTGACATGTCCGATGTTCGGAGCAGGAGGGTTCATCAAATGCGCGCAGCCCCGTTATTTTGTTGTTCAAGAACCCGTGGCTGATCGAGAGATCTATAACCTCCTCCCTTTTGCCAGTTATGAACGTTTTTCACAAAATGCAATTTGCTTTTAGTAGACAAAACAATAAGGTGTTGAAAACATAATGGATGTGTAAGTTATACCTCCCGCATGTCTTCCCACGCTCGTATTCCAAGACAATTACCAGAAAGCAATAGTGAACAGACAACTAATAAACCCAAAAGTTCCATAACAGTCCAATGAGATGAAAGGCAATTTTCTAATATTATTTTCCCTTTGTTATACCTGGGTTTATGGTGTTTAAAATTGCCCATTTAAATCTACATTCTATAATTCTGCACCATTTTTTAATCTACGAGATTTGATCTTTCTAAACGATTTGGATTTTTTTGGTGTCACCGACACTTATGTACAAAGCATCTGTATTAATAGATATAGATTTAATCATATTGCTAGGAATACTAATGGGGAAGGAATTGGTTTCTATTTAATTTTTTTATAACTTTTAAGATATTATGAAGAAGATAAAGGTACAGAGCAGTTAAAATACTGCTAAATATAAAAAATATATAGCAAAATTAAATATATTGAAACTGGTGTATCTCAGCCAATGCACGAGTAACAATTAAAGCATAACTACAACTGAAATAAACTCACGGCTAACGTTTAGTTATACGTGCATTTTGCATTGTGATAATTTAGCTTATAGATCGTGCAATCGTGATAATGCGTTAATTAAAACGCGCCTAACCGGAGTGTCGTTTGGATTTGAGGCTCGGTATAGTACGGGCTCTAACAGTCACCCATACTCCTTCATTATTTACAATAAACGTGTGCGCTAATAATAATTTTAATTGGAGAAATTGGCGCTAGCGCTAGACAATTATTATAGGCGGCAATGGCGATATATCACCGCTCGAATTTATACCCATTGGGAACGCGGGGAGCGATAAATATGAAATGATGTTCTGGCGTTCAATAGTTGGTAGGGACTCCTGGTTAGCAAATGAGCGGGGCGCATTTCATTAGCGAGCAATTGGTAGCAGTGTGTACAATTTTGCGCCGTATTGAACATACCGGTAATACCACACCATGTAGGTTAGTTGATTTTTGATGATCGACTTATGAAATTGAATTTGTGATAATATTCGGAAATGGCAATATGTAAATGGTGTTACATTTGGTTCAAAATAGGCAACCTTTGTTTGCTGTATACGTTTCTCCAACAATTAATGTTGCAAACAAAAGCCAATAGTGTTCCACTATAACAGCAACCTTACATAATTAACTAATGAAGCTATTTGGAAAAATACACAGTTTATTGATGTAAGGTTTTACAGAAACATAACTTTATACATTACATCAATGAAATCATGAATTTATTATTTCAGTAAGTAAAGCGGACCATATGTTTTTATAATACCAAATATCTATTATTTACACCTATATCTATTATTTCTATTGATTTCCATCGATGACAGTCATGAATGGAAAACCTGAAAAAAATAGTAAACGGTGCAACTTTAGCCAAATTTATATTTAATAAAATTGACCAAATATTCAAGAAGGGGTTGTTATTGTGTTTTGTTGGGATTACTTTGTATCCTTAAAAAATTTATTTCATTAAGTTCTTGATCTGGAATCCTACCTCATTGAAAAATAAGCTTAAACCTCACCAAAAACTTAACACGAAACAACTATCCTCTCCAAAATATCCAAAGAACCATAATCTGTTTTCAAAACGCGAATCCTTACCCATCGCATAATCCTACCCAGGAAATCAAATCCGTGGCTTTCCTGCCCTACATCCAAGGCGTTACAGATCGTATCAATAGAATCCTCAGAATCCTCCTAGAACGTCCACACAATACAAAATCCGTCCTCATTCCTTTATCCAAGTTATCCAGTTACCTAACCTCAGTCAAAGATCCTCCTTTGTCACTGCAATCCAATGGCCAGAAAGTAAATTCAAAAACTTGTTGGAAAAAACAAACTTGCCAGATATTCTGTAGATAATGGAACTTCTTTTTCATATTTTAATTCAATATTTCTGACCTCCAATCCAAAGTTAGATGGTTCCTCTTCTATATCACACCAGTCTTCGTCATCTGATGTTATTGAATTGAACTACGCATTCTGTTCCTCATTTCACGTGATAATTCGTAATCCTAACTGTTATCTTAGATAGTTATCCCATTCCGATTCATTCATTTAATCTTTTATATAAAAGTAGGTTTCACAAAAATAGGTAAAGGAAATTCACTTATATTATGTACTTTCGTTATCCATGTAACGTCGCAAGGAACTTTTCAAATGGTGTGTCTGTAAGCGAAAATAGCATTTTCCTAAACAATGAATGTCAAATCTAATCTCGGGAAACTTAAGATTTCTAAAAGATGATAAACTTCAAATACTTATTGCTATCTTAATACGGCCTGTGTATTGTATTATATAATAATATATCTTATTTTGCTTTGAAATTAATTTTTGCAAGTAGAACAGTTCTTAGTGAGAGATTAAAATTAAAACCGTGTGGCCCTCGTAGTGTTACGCGCAGCAGTTTGTGAGCTGTGTATTTCTAAGGCAGATCGTTCTTGTATTCAATGCGTCCAGAATTCTTGCCTTTGGTTTGTATCTTGGGCGGGTTGGTTGAATATGAGTTAGAGACAGAAATTATGCACAGCAACGCTATTTTAAAAAAATCATCACCATATTTGTACGAGAAAATTGGGCGCAGAACAAGTATCCATAACTTAAATTTAAGATTTAAAGGCGGTCTAATAATTGCTTAGCACCGTAGATAACGTTTTAAGAGATCTTTTCCCTATAACATAGCCCCGTCATTTAGTTGTTTCCGAAACCGATCACCGTTCTTCATATGCTTGTTTTTAAAGCTCAGTACAAAGCATTGAGCTTTATACTGAACACTCCTCTACAGCGGCAGCGGCAATTGTTTAGTTTACTAAGTCAACCATCTTCCATATTCTAAAAAACTGTAACATAAAAATGTAGAGGTCGGGCTAATTTAATCAGATGATCACGGCTTGCGCCCGCTGTGGCCTCTACCTTTCGATTTAATCACTAAACTTTATTATTATTAATTTGCCACTGTTGTCATAAAAGTGTCATCGAAGGATATCTTGATTGTAAAAGTATGTTTTCAGTAGTAAATGGTATTTCTTTTATTTTATTACACCGAAGTAGGTGAACAAGTAAATAAATAAGTTAGTATGTAAGTAAACAATATTACAAAATTAAATCAAATTAAAATCAAATTAAATTTATGGAAGTGTATACATCTGTGAAAGAACTAACGGAAGTGGCTAAAGAATATAAGTTATGACTTCCATACTTTTTTCTAATGTAGCCAATAGTTATGATTTTCGTAAGACAATTTTTTATTTCCGTCCAAATGGAGTAAACTCTCCACCAAAAACCATTTGAATGCAGTAATCGATAAATGTGTGTACCGTAAGTGTATTCAATACTATTACAAATTTTAAAATAATTTAATTCAAGTTTAATTCCTCTAAATGGGACCATTGTCTCATAGAAATTCGCCAGGTATATTATAACGGCGGCCAATAAAAGTCCTCAAGTGTGTCTATAAAACTCTTCAAGTCTTCAGCACATTATTTTGTGTAGTCGGTTACCATAAACCTCTTCGTTATTTGAAAAATGCCGCGGTTAGCATTATTTAAAATCTGTTACGCGACACTGTTTGTGGTGCAATATTATTTCTGTTATTATTTTTCTGTTATTATTTCTGTTATTATTATAACTGTCAGTGTGTGCACTTCCCATTCCTGTACTCAGCTAACTTTGGATATTCAACAACTCCTATCCATAAAAGAATTCCAATGTTCTCATTTCCTGTGAAATCTTTCCACTGATTTAGTCGACTACTTCTACTGACGGTGTAATAGATGTTTGTATGATCTGTTATGCTTTCTATAATTTCGCTAGTTATAAACATTTCGTAAGACTTTATAGGGTGGTCACTTGTGCACGAATTTATGTCTTTTATCCCTTCACTGAACGGTTGAGAAAAACCTGCTGCTGGGTAGCAGAATTATCATTTATACTTTTTGAAGAAGAAGCATAATATAATATAAGCATAATAAAAGGAGCAGTATAATATCTTTCGAGTAATTCTTCTTCAATATACAATAATTCTTGAACATTTTGTCGCGTTCTGTATCATAACTGTCAAAATCGTCGTCACTTGACTTATTTTTATAAAAACGTTTTGGTGGAATCTTAGTAAAATTAGCCACTTCGGGTTATTTTTCTTCAAACAAAGATGATAATTACAAGTACTCGCGTTAAAAAATAGAACCGACGTTTCCTCCTGTAAGAAAATATTATCACCGCCAGAGTTATCATCTATCATCAGTGATCTGCTGAAACGATTTCCATCGCTCCCCCGGCGTGGCTCGTATTATTGCATCATATAGTAAGCAACTGCAACGGCTCGTAGTCGTACGGCATCCTAGTAAATACTATTCTTTCATAACAATGCCTATACTACCTATTCATAACCATCCCTGTACTTAAAATTTTCATAAATATACAATACATGTTCGATGATCAATCGATAGAATATCGAAAAGAACTACTGGGAAGGTAATGTGCTTCTAAGCCCAATGTGATGAACTTTTAGTTAGAAAATGATTAATTAAATCTGACAACAGACCAAAGTTGATACAAACAATCTCAGGGAGACTTTTGTAAACTTGTACTGTACAATACGTCCACGGTTTGCATTAGTGCCCAAAATATGTCCAGAAATATGGCCTTCATAAATAACTATTGTTTATCATATTTACTGAATTATGAACTTATTAAGATAATCGCGTACAAAGAGATTAGCTTTTCATACCAAGTCAAGTAAATAATGCGAGTAAGGCAGCGATTCTCAACCTGTGCACCCCCCCCCCCCCTACCCCCAAGGGGGTCGTGATAAAACTAAATCGGGGGCGCGAGTATATGGAGAAAAAATGAGAAAAAATATATCAGAAGAAACATATCGAGAAAAAATGAGAAAAAATATTATTAAAAAATTTATTTAATTTACTGAAAGAAAAGCAATAAAACACATTCTGACATAATAAAAAATAAAATACACATTTGCACTGATATAATACACTTATAAATAGGATTGTATCAGCACTGCACAATGTATTTAATAATTAACTTATCAATATTAAATAAAAAACTAGATTAATACTTATTAGTGACGCCCTTGGGCCTTTCTTGCAGAGCAAAGTTTTTCGAAAGAAGGTTTAATATTTGAAGTTGGCACTCTAAACTCTCCTTCTATATTTAGCCATCTATATTTTGTAGTCAAAGCAGCCACCGCAGAAAATCCGGTTTCGCAAAGGTAAGATGTTGAAAATTGTAATAGTATACGAAATGCTCTTGTTTTCAGTGCAGAAAACACATCATCCCTGCCCAAAATTCAAAGAGTGATTTACTACTAAATCGCCTTTTGATTTCGCCACTTGCTGTGAAGTGTATAAAGATTTCTTCTTCGGCAGTTGAGAGACCTTCGGTAATATTTTGAAATGGGCCTCTAACCCACTCGTAATTTGCTACCAAGTTGAAGTCAATCCAAGCCAAGCAAGAAAATACTTTTTAAAATTCCTTGCAATCATGGTTAAATTAATTTCAATGGTTACAAAAACAACTTCCACATGTTGTTCTTCAGTCTTGTAAGTTTTAACTATTTTAGCACATTCATCCACATTCATCCACATTTGCAAACTTCTCTAGTTTTTTTGCTTTACATTTCTGTTCCACAATTCCAGTTTTCTACAAAAATCACTCGTATCCAATATATGTGTGTTTGCTCCTACGAGTTGAGGATTCAAGGTATTTAATTTCTCGAATATGTCGACCAAGTAGCTGAATTTCATCATAAATAAATCATCACGAATCTCCTCGACATCCGGTCGGTTTTACTGTTCTAGAAATATAGCGATTTCATCTCTTAATTTATAAACACGTTGCAAAAATCTCCCGCGTGATAACCATCTTCACTCGCAATAAAATAGGAACGCTGAATGTACTGCGCCCATGTCTTTACAAAGTGCAGAAAAGATTCTTGATTTCAGGGGCCTCATTTTTATATAATTTACTACGGTTACCACCGTTGTTAGCACACTATTCGGACCAGGAATCATTTCTTTGAAAGCCAGAGCTTCTCTGTGGATCATGCAATGTGTCCAGATACATTCTCAAGAATATTTAAGTTTTGGGTTTACCAGCAAACCCAAAACTGAAATATTCTTGAGAATATTTTCTTGATTGTATATTCGGAACCACTATCGTCTGTGCACTTGTTGATGCTTCACTATCATCTAATGCTCACTTATGCCCACTTTTATCCCAATTTATCCATGATTCTGTATACATACACTGCATAATTCTACTGCTACTCGAACATCGTGAATTGCAGATAACACGCAAACTACAACATACACATTCACGGTAGAGGTAGAAGGATCGACTCGACTGAGACTGGCTGGAATTGAACGAGATGCAGCATTTATACACGCCGCGCAGCCGGCGAGCAGACGACGTCTAGAATGTTCGAGACAAATCGGACCTTCTCGCGGCTTCGCAAGAAGGTCAAGGGAATGGACAAGGTGGGAAGAGACAAGGGCGTGCTACAAGAGGGTCTACTTTTTGGCCGTTCTGCGCATGACGTCACTCTCGACGCTCAAGACCTGGTCTAACGCTTCTCGCCCCTTACTCTTTCACAGAAAATGTCACTTTGTGAGGCAATCTAGATCTAGTTACTTGATCTATGCATTAATTTATTTTGAATATTGATAAGTAGAATTGATATATGCATTATGTGTTGGTGGGTTCAGGTGTTTTTAAATCAATCTCCGGTGATAATTAAAGAAAAAATGTGAAAATTTTGTATGCTAACGTTTATTGCAATAGATTTCATTACAACAATAATTTTTAAGGATTGTTATCAAGGTTGTAGTGTAGCTTTAGCGCCAAAATACAATACGATTAAATTAAATTGAAACTAATATTAGGATTTCCAGCACGATTTCCATTTGGCGTACATATCCTGATGCCGAAACAATTGGTTTTGCAATTACATGATCTACTGTTCACATGCACTGTAAACAGATATAAAATTAAGTAAAAATATCGATTTTCTATTTGGGTCTTAAGAATGACTATAAAAAATCGCTTCAATGCAAATTTTGCATTGAAATTTTTGTAGGCTTTCTTATTTTATGGCAGAAAACACAAAAACTTAGGTTTGCAATAATGTACTTCCAATATTGCAAGTTTATAATATTTCTAAACATTTTTTACTAAAACAGTTTGAAATGCTTACTGAAAGGAGCTACAAATTAGGAGATAATAATTTTTTCAATAGTAAATTATTACTTAATATATTGGGAATGAGATATTATTGTCATAGCTTTCTACATAACAATCGATCCTCATGGGATCTCACTGCTTCTGCTTAGGCAGAAAGAGTGGTAAATATTTAGACAAAGAAAATGCTACTAGGCAAGAGTAGGAAATGTATTGGAAAGTTGGAGTTACTGATATTCGCAGTTAAGTTAACAATTCCGTCTAAAGAAAAACTGATATAATTAAAATAATGTATACAAAAAAGTTGTTGCCTTTGCAGATTAAAACAATAACACTTAAACCAATTGTATTCCAAAACGGATTGATGGATTTTAATATTTCTTGCACAGGTGCAAAGTGCCTGTTGAGCCCTTTAATTTGGAGTATTGGAGATTTATTTATGATGAAATTCAGCGACTTGGTCGACATATTCAAGAAATTAAATACCCTGAATCTGCAACTCCAAGGAGCAAGCACTCATATGTTGGATACGAATGATAAAGTTAATGCTTTTTGTAGAAAACTGGAATTGTGAAACAGAAATATAAAGCAAAAAAACCTAGAAATGTTTGCAAATGTGGCTGAAAGTGTTAAAATAGTTAAAACTTACAAGACTGAAGAACAATAAAAGCAATAAAGCAATCTCAATAAAAGCAAGTCTAAAGGAACGGTTTTTTTTTCGCTGTAATGATTTGTTATTTTACGCGGCTGCGAAGTTGATTGATTGTTTTGTATTTGGTTTTCTTATGATATTTGGCTCCGTTTAATTATTGTTATTAGAATATAGTTTTAAGAAAAAGATGTTGTACAAGTAAATATGTTACAGTTATTGCAGTTATGGTTTTTCGGTAAAAGCATAACTAATTATATTACGGTAAAATTAATTCTGTATTGGCTCCGGTTTATATTCTATATTATTTTTTTGTTGTTATTTTTTTTCTTTTTGGTTAATTTAAGAAATTCTCCTTTGTATGGTTTCTTTAAACGATCGTATTATAATTGGTTTATACTGGTGTTTTCCGTTTAACAAACCTTTGAAAACCTATACTCCAACTTACCCCTGGATTTAAGCCCCACGTCGCTTACGTTAGCTTTTTTAGGTCTGTTTTTGTCACTCTCTCTTACTCACTCTCTCTCTCTCTCACACTCTTAGTATCCGCTGACTATATTTAAATATGTTAAGTATATAATTTATGTTAAGTTCTGTATCATAATTTAGGTTAAGTTATGTTAAGTATTAGTTAGTAGTCTCAAATTATGTTAAAATCTGAGGTTTCTTCTCTGTGACGATAGATAGTAACAAGTGGCATTGGTGGATACATTTCCAAAATATGTAGTTATTATGCTTTTCTTTTGGCTATTTTACGTACAATTTCTATTGTAGATGACGTATTTTAAGATTAATCCTATTTGTTTTCAATTAACTCTATCGTGAATTAAATATATTTTTAAATATTATTACAAAGGGGTATTTAGGATCAGAGGTGATGACCGCGTGACCTGATCTGGCTGAAATACAAACCTAACCTGTATTCAACCCAAAGGGTTCGCTCTGCAAAATTTAAAATATTTCTGTTGAGTTGTTAGGGACGTAGAGGTGTTACAGAGGGACAGAAACGATTTTACCGGATAGTACATGCCAGATTATTACTAGATAAGGCCATTGTATTTACATTTTACTGATCATGCTACTCACTTGATGAAAAATTCGATGCATTTAAATTCAATTTTTAGAATAATAAATCTTAATTACAAGCGGTTTAACAATTACAAATCTGCATCTAACGTACCCATCAAAAGTAATATTAGTTTGGCTTCATAAGCGAGCTTGTACCATTTCAAATTGAATTACGTACTTGAAGTGGAATAATATGGGCACACTAGACATAGTAATAATTTCCATTCAGTTGCTTCTGGCAATTATTTCGCAAACGCATCCAATGTACAGCAACAAAACTGTATGTTAATTATAGCTTGCAGGCACCTGTACACGGAGGGTCAAAATTAGTTTTACTGAAAGTTCTAAATAATGCACGCTTTATAACAAAGGGTAAATAACGGCGATATTCATAGAGTCGTATACAATTAAATTAAATGCCTCACACCTACGCTATATAACTTTTGAATCAGACAGCATAGATACTGCAGCGAATTGATTGCTTTTTAACGTAAAATTGTTGATATTATTCACTTCGAACTAAAAAATAGCAGTATATGTCAACATGTGATACTACGAAATTATTAAAAGCACACGTTTGTAACATAGTTTGTAAAATACACATGTACCTATTGCAGATACGTATTTGCGATACAAAATTTTCATCTTTAATAGATTAATTAGAAGCGTTGCTGGTACAATGATCCACTTGTCCTAAACGTTACTGGTCTATGTTATAATAGATTATAATTCCTCATCAAATTGAGTTCTATCAGCGAAAACCCAACCAATCCTCTCATTAAAGAATGCCGATACTATTTGCTTTGCAGAATGGTTGAAATCCGCCAATGCCAATAAATCTATTTCTGCCATTAAATCATGTTCAATCCACGCCATGTGCCAAACGGAATTGCATACCAAAAATAGTGAGCAGTAAAATTATATCCTCTGCGCTGGTGGTTGTTTGAAATGAGTGACAACCAAGCTGGCTTACAGAATTTATTGTTTGTTCATTTCACTAATGCAAGCCTGTTGCATAGCGATGGCATCCCAGGGTCTCATTTAATTATTTTATGGCATTTAACGTGCCGTGGCGCGTAGTTTTTGCAACCTAAGCTAGTTTATCACAGTTATACATAGACGAAAAGTACGTTAATCGTTGTTTACTCTCTAAACAGTGCACAGGTAAACTAGCTTTATTTTAAAGCAGTGTATATCCGAGATATACGCTTGGTCAATGTTAAAATAACAAAATTAAAAGATTTAGACACAAACTTGGTCAACAAATACTTACCTAATTTACCCGTCTTCATTTCTGTTTCCAGATTTGTTTCAGTACTCAGTTTTTATATCATGCTTAAACTATATAATGGTGTGCTTTAAAATTATCTTTTTCCTTTACCTCTGAATGACATATTACTTTCAATTCCATGGCACATGTGCCCAGAAGTATTAAAGACAGCTTATGTGTCCAATCGAAATGTCTTAATGTGGCGAATCGCAACTGACTCACACCGTATGTTACGTTGTACTTCATTACAGGATATCGCCTTTTCACCACACAGCTAATTATATCCAAAGAACGTAACAATATAAGACCTCAATTCATGGCTACAATTATGGTCAGTCTTTTAAGGGTGTAATTCTCCTGGTACGACTTTTTAACTTGATAGCTAATAATCTTCACTAAAATAGTGTTAAGGAATGAGGTAATTATTTACCTGCCGACTATTAAATTCATTTCAATCACGATTTACTACACATTATATGGGCAGTTCTCTTTAAAATATTTTCAATAATTGCCTTTGTTCCAGTCATCGAGATTGTGAAACACGACGAAGATAAACTATTGCAAGTAACGCATTGCGCTAATGAGCGCTATGGAATTCCTTGTCGTAGTCCATGTACTGACTTTTAATATTTCATTACAAGGACAGCCTAGCTTTCATAGGGTTCGCGTAATGACATACATTCCATTTAATTGTGCCGCGGACTTTGTTATCCGGTGAATTGTGACAATGCTGAGAACAAACGTCAAGTGCAAATCTTATTGTCTTCAAGGCTCTTGGGAAATGCAATTTTTTAAAGGAGCAGGTCAGTGATTTATATGGGTATGTGCCAATTTGTGCGTTACGTGCAATTACTTTCAAACTTCCTATCTATCAAGATAATTGACAGATACCTTCCTGTGTTCTCGTTTAGAATAAATTGTTTCCTGCGCTGATTAACGTGCGCGTATACGTATTTTTTTTTCCTTAACGCCTTATTATAATGACCCTTGTTCTTTGTAATGTTTCGTAATTTGCTGTGGTATATAGGAAAGGGGAGGCGTTTTCTCATCCCACGTTTGAATGCATTCTAAATGGTCTGTCTAACTGAAAAAGAGTATAAAATACCATATGCGCTTGTGAAAGGCAAATAATAAAATTGCACATTCGTATTCGTTATTTCATGTACGTTTATTAATAGTAAAAACTGTTTTTGTTAACTAAAAGAATATTGAGATTTGGATTTTAATAAGGCCATCATTTTATAGACAGATTAAAAAGTAATCACTTCACAAACATCTCACAAAATATCTTTTATAACTTACCCTAATAACTTGAGGGCTTTTTGTAAGCCCCTAATGTTCAGTAGCAAACTGCGTACGCGTCAAATAAAATATTCTTTAAATTTCAGATTAAAATAACGTTTAATCATTCATCTTCTTACCTTTCTTGTTTTCCAGATTTTGTTGCTGTGTAGCAGTAGTCTTGGACGTATTATCTGAAATATAAAATATATAAAAGTGACATCACATTAACATAATCGTTTGGGCCGCAAACCATCAAACAAGAAAAAGAATTCTAGTTATGAAATCTGTGTCAAAGCACAGGCTGAATCTATACAATTATACCAAATCTACTATGGAGGCTTAGCACACCTGGACAAACGAAAGCAGAATTCTAGTAAAGTAACTAGATGGCTCGATCCAGAACATTAGGAAAAGGGAGGACCTTGGCAACGTTAAGAAATTACGTAATGTTTTGAATAAATGTACTCTTCTGATTAGTTTCTGATTAGTATAAAGCTAATCAGCCAATTCAACTGCCAACTCAAGATGCACCGCTGGAAAAACTAACGGGTTACCAGAAGAAATTCTAAATATTTAGCTAACGGATTGGTTCTTTAATGCGATCGATAATACTGAACTTAATTGTGAACTTTGTATGCGTTTACAATATATATTTTTTGGTGGTGTACGGAATGAGTTATAACAGTATTAATGATTTGGAACAAAGTGTCATACACGCTTTTAACTCCGTTAGTGTTCGTCAATTAATGAATTGTAGAAAAAGTGTCGAAAAGCGTGTTACCAAATGATTAGAAGTAAACGGCCGCCATATTGACCATCTTTTGTAGAAAAATTTTGGTTTATCGTTATCGTGTTTATTTTTACCATGTTTATTGTTCCGATGTTTATTTTTACTACGTTTATTGTTATCATGTTTACTGTTACCATGTTTATTGCTCCCAGGTTCATTGTTACCATGTTTATTGCTTTCATGTTTCCTTTTTTTGCACCTGTTTTTTCAGAAAATCTTTTTTCTTTATATCTACTAAAGCACAAAAGATAATAAACACCAGATATGAAGTCTTTTGTTTTGGAAACAAAACATAAGTAGTTCTTAATCATGGTTAGTGTGATGTGGGTTATAATCTGTGTGGAATATGATTTTTCTTCATATCTCCTAAACTATGAAAGATAGATACCTCGAACCTGGTATCGTTGGAGAAGGAAAAAATCGATTTAAAACGTAATTATTTACAAAGTAATTTAATAGTGTCAAAATCAACTATGGTTTTCGTTTAAAAAAATAAAACTTTGGGTTACATCTGGAAACTGGTGAGTGGTAAAAAATATTTTTATAATCTATCCTACAGAATGTTTTGAAATCTACAACTTTTTCCTCGAATTTTTTTGATATAGAAAATATTCACATTTGAATAAAATGACGATTTTCTTCAAAAGAAGGTCTCAACAGCTTAGATAAACACACCCATATTGTTCCATTTAAACGAGTGTGTAGCTGTTTCCAAGATCAATCGAATTATATATATATATATATATATATATATATATATATATATAAAAACCCGCCACAAAAAGTCAATGAGTATCAAT
>JAWQRJ010001348.1:0-16182 GCA_033557515.1 Diorygopyx duplodentatus
GGCATATGATGATGAAAACATTACACGAGGGGCTGAAGCTTGTCAGAAAGGAATGTCATACCGAGAAGCTGAAAAGAAGTTTGGCATGCCTAAGTCGTCAATTCAGAGAAAAATTAAAAATTAAATTAATCAAAAGCGATATGGCGAACCAATGTTCTGTGATGAAGAGGAAACACGACTTACGAAATGTTTATCCTTATCAGCTGAATTGGGGTTCCCCCTAACTGCATTTGATGTTAGATGCATTGTGAAACGGTACTTAGAAAAGAAGAATGTGGTGAATCACGCTTTAAAGACAACATTGGTTTCAGGCAATAACTTTACCCTACCTTAAAAAGCTTGGCAATTGTCGCAAAGCTATAATCGGTGACAATCTTGCCAGTCATATGTCAGTTAATATTCTGAAACAGTGCCTGGAGAACAATATTTAATTCATACTGTTGCCTACAAATAGTACACATTTGTGTTAGTCACTGGACTTGGTTTTCTTCAGCCCATTGAAAATCCATTGTGGCAGAGACTGATGACATAATGGAAGTCGAAGTATAAGGAGTCCATAAGAAGTTTGATTAAAGAATTAAAAACCAAGGAGGCTGAAACTCCTAAACGAGGAAAAAAACAATGAGACAAACAAAGTTGCTTCTGGGAAAGGAAGGCTCCTGGGAAAGGAAATGGCAGAAAAAATCCAAGATATCCTAAACGAAGCTCAAACAATGGAGGGTAAAGAAACGACAGTAGATCAATGATGATACTTCCGTGGAAAGTGGTGTTATATCACTCCACGACAGATCATCATGTGGTGAAGAAGAGTTTGCTTTACTGTTGATGTACTGATGATGTTGAACAGGAGCCAAGAAGTTCTACACTAGTAAAGTTCTACTAATGAAACTCAAATAGCAAACGGGTTGGAAGTTGCTGACTTCGTTCTTGTTGAATTTATTTATGATCATGGTAGGAAAAATGAATCAAGAAAAAATATTGTAAGGAGAGTTATCAACAAGGATGACACTGCAAATATAACATTAGTTACAAGGGATCCTTGAATGTGTTTGTTTTCCCAAATTTACAGAACATTGGTAATGTTCTTCCTGAACAAATAAAAAGAAAACTAAAACCAACCTTTGAACTTCGTGGAAGATACACATTTAAATCATATTATTATTATTAGCTTCTTTTTTTAAACTTCTTTTCGATATTGTTACATATCAATAAACATCCTCTTTTGTACTCCAATAAAGATAATGTTGCATCTTAATGTGGTATACTTATTCATAAATATATATTTTTTAAAATTTAATTGTGTCCCAAGTAAAATAATAGGTAATCCTAATTTTGGACAAAGAGCAAAATTACCTTACAAAACTGAAAACTAGGATTATAAATAACGTGTAATCAACATAAATTTACCATCTAGTAGGTGCTTGATGCGCAGATGTTTTTCAAACGTTCAGCTGTGCAATTGTTAATATGAAGTAATCTAATTTTTTCTAGAAATAAATGACAGTTAATTATTAGGGATTCTGGACAATTAAGTAAACTCGTTGTCACTATCATATACTCCTAAAAACTAATTTACTAGGTAAATAAAGGTAAACTGTAGTTAAAAAAATGGGAAATATTGATTCATTTTTTCTATCTTTTAGTTGAAACACTGGATGCAATATTAATTGATATGCTGGTAAACAGCTTAAAACTACGTTTTTAATATTTTAATTATTATTATAACGTCTGACTAGATAAATCGGAACCATAGTATACAACTATGATCCAACAACGATACTTGGGTGGAGATTATAGATTGGTGATATCAAAATGAGAAATAAGCTTACTTTGCCTTTGCTTGTGTGCCCTATAGAGGGCACACAAAATATAATTATTGTGCAGTATGCAGTGTGGTTGGAACCACCTTTATATTATTTAAAAAATCATTAGGTATTTAGGGGTCTTAGGCTTATGCGTTTAGCAAAGTTTTTCAGTTATTTAGGTTTGAATTTTCTTTCGTTTTCCTGTATTTTGGAACATATAAGTGGCCTTTAAGAAAGACCATCAATAACAAAGTTGCCTTTTCTAAATAAAATGTCCTTTGGAACACCCTAAGTGGTGTTCCTTTTATAATCACTTGGGATTCAGACAACAAAAAGACGCAAATAATAATAAAGTGGAATTTTTTTTTGATTTAACCTTAGGAGATCACCTCTGTCTTCTTTAAGCATAATTTTATTGCTTGTTTCTATTAAACTCGCATTCGGAATCGGTAATATTCAATACATTATTGTCATCCTAATAAAGAGTAAAGTGTGCTGTATCTTCATTTTGCCCAGTTCCCAATGACTTCTTCATAATCAACTTGCGGATCAACGAGTGCAACATTTGCGTAATCGCGTTTAAATTGGCATTTGCCGATTCACATTCGCACTGTTTGTTCAATTCACTCAAAGAAATCTTCTTCCTTACGAAGACAAATCTTCTTCCTAACATTTTTGATGTATTTTTCTGTTACTATTTTCCAAGTTCATGCCCCAGCCTCCTTCATATTGGAGCTCTTTAAAGAGTTTGATAAATTATTCTCTTAAGATATTAACTGATTGTGAGTCAATTTTTGTCTTTGTGTAAGCCATTTTAACGTCTTAAGCGCCGCGAATATTTTGGTACATGATAATTTTTATGTAATATGATGCATATGGCGCTGAATATGTTAATATGTTTTATCAAATTTTGATGCATTGACTGTATTATTGCGGTGCAATTTGAAGTTTGGTATTACTATCAGAAAATTTACTTATTATATTTTTTCCAGTTATTATGACATATTTAAAAGTAATATCCAAAAAACAAAAAAAAAGTTAACGTAGATTTCAAAATAAATTCCATTAACATTTTTTCTTTATAAGTAGATAAATACATAAAATAAATGGTAGGAACATAAAATATAATGAATTCAATAAATATAACAAAATTTAGAGAAGTCATTTGTAGGGCAAACATGCAGGGTGCCCAATTTATCTGTTTCGGCTATGCAGATAAATGGGCCCCCCTGGCGGCTAAATGGTTAAATCGATTCAGTTTTCTAAACTGAATCGATTTAATAATAAGGAATTAAGGTCTAACGTAAAATGTTTCGTAATGCTGTCCATTCTTAATAATAGCCTATAAAACGTTTGTGTTGCATTCGCCAAGGACTAAAAACCTATCCACATTTCTCCTATAGATAGGGTTTATTGTTCAGATAAAATAACTATGACAACGCTAAAATTAAAAGTTGACTAAAAAGTAATGATTTTTCAGTCTTTGTTTATATCAGTACTATTTAATAAACTGAATCGATTTCCTCTTTAAAGTTTTTCTTTTTCTAACCTAATATTAAAAAAATCGGGTAAAGATATCCGCTGAATAAGTGGGTCACACCCAACGGCCTCAAAACATTAATGTTTGAGCGGGCATATTGGGTGATAGTATTATTGGACCATTATTTATTGATGAAAACCTAAATGGAAACAGTTACTTGGAGATGTTGGATATCATAATTACATCTCTTATTATTCAAGATTTAGAAACCCAACAGAATATTGACGGAAATATAAATTTGGATGAAAACCTCTTTCACTTTCAACAAGATACGGCTCCACCACACCATGTCCTAGCAGTACGCCAATTCTTAAATAAGAGGTTTTCTGGGCAGTGAATTGGATGAAGGGGTCCGATAGAATGGCCTGTGCGATCTCCTGATTTATCTTAGATTTTGATATTTGTCTTGCCAAAGTCAGACCCGTTATAAGCCTAAGTCCGACATATATTATTCCGTATAAGCGTTTTTACTTAATCCATTCGAATTATTGTTTCAGTTGTCCAAAAAAAACACAATCCCCGTGTTTTAAGAAATAAAACAATGGGATGAAAAACGCATCTAAGCAGTTCGGGCTAAATCGACATTGATAAGGCTCGCTAAGGAGAAATATTGCGATTCTAAGGAAGAAGCACGCACAAAAATGGGCGAACCTACAGTACTTGGACCCATTCTTGAAAATAAACTAGTCGAATACTGCCCTACCTCCATAAGGCAACTTTCTTTGGCTTAACGGGGAACGATTTGAGGATGAAGGCTATGTTTAGCCATAAAATACAACTTCAAGCAATCGTTTCGAGATTAGGGTGCTGGGTAGAAATGGTTGAAGCTGTTTCGGAAACAACACAAGGCCAACTGGCCTTTATTATCCGTGCGAAAACCAACAGGCATATCTTATGTTAGGGCCTTAGGTTTTACCAAAGAGAAAGTATCCAAGTTTCACAATAATTCCTAAGCCCTAAGCCGAATCTTTAATACGCTCTCCTCAAAGCGTAAAACAACGAAGATGTTCCGGTGTGGATGAGGGAAAACTAGAGGCCTGTTTCCATTTACGATGTCATGGAGCTGTTTGGAAAGACTTACGTAAAGTGTCACGTAAAGTGCCTTTACCCTGTCAACAGGCACATTTTCAAAGATTCAGATTTTATTGCTGCTAGAGGGGGGTTCAGCACAGGGAAGAACTTCATGATCCTGTTGACACAGATGTGGGAGAGGTTTATGCTCCGTCTTTAGTTACTCCACAACACCGACACATAGACCAATCCAGTTCTTCCACAGCACCACCTCCAATACTTCTACGTCTAGTTCTTCGACTGCCTCAGACATTCGTGAAGTGGGACCAATGGACATCAACCCGATACCCACCGTTGAGAAAAGAACCTCTACAAGAGGTCGGAAGGCAACGACATCTGCTGTAGTAACGTATTCGCCTTACGGGAAAGACGCAGACGAGGAGATGGAAATACAAAAGGCGGGGGTTCTAAGAGAAGCGGGGAGACGTGGGAGAGGAAGAAGGAGGCTGAGATTTACCAGAGAAGAGGATGAGGAGGAAGAAGGGAGTTCAGATAATGAAAATATTTTCTTGAATGATAGTGGGGATTCCGATCTAGATATTCCACAAGGAGGAAGTCCAACTAAAGATGGTTCAGAATGCTTATTTTGTGGTGAAGGGAAGTTTAGAATAGAATGGAAGAATAGACTGTAGAAAGGAGACGTGGACGCAATGTGTTAAGTGTGAGTTGTGGGCACATGAAGAGTGCACAGGTAATGTCCCGGAAATCTGTGACTGAATTTAAAAACTACAGCTAAAACACAAATTGGCGGCCGACTTTGGACGTTTTCCTCTGCTATTTACAAAATAATGGACAACATTTTGAACGTCTGCTTAAGTATTTCTTTTTAAAAAAATGTACTATAAAAAAGTGGTTTCATTTGCAGATTAATAATTTGGGGTATCACAAGAGTGGTAGTGCCATTCACGATTTTAATGTAGGGTGGGGGGTGTACAGGGGATATATGCATAAAAATAAAATAACAGACGACAGAAAGGAAGGACGGCAACCTATATATAAAGCTTTACCCAATGCCAGCAAATACATATGATGGAACAACACTGTTTCTATTGACACACCAATACTTTGAAAACATTGCAGCATTCAGCACTTGATCGGAATTTTATTTTTGAGTAGGTTATCATAAAATGTTAAGCAACCAATATGAATTTACCAGTATTTTAGATAGCTTACTTTTAATTTTTTTCCTATCATATAGGATAGGCATAAATTTCAAAATTTCGATCCTCATGTATCCCATAGAAGAAATAAGCTATGTACACAAAACCTATATACAAACTAAAACATTATAGATGGAAATCTCACCTGGTGGTAAGTCGATTCTTTGACATGTCCATTCCAAACAACAGTCATCTCCAGGTCGATGTTCCAACATTACATGTGTTGGTGGACAGGGTAGGTTACTTGGTGGTGTTGCTGGAACGTGAGCACAAACATTTTGGCATTCCACCTCTCCCATTTCGCAGTAACACCTCTTCTCGCAACCAGTGAGATTTGTAGGGATTTCTTGGAAGTTACTGTACGTTGCTCCATCGTAAATGCAAGATCCGTTATTTTTACATCTCAGTTTATCAGGACAGCAATTAGGTGGCGTTGGTTTGAAATTTGCCGGGACGGTCTCCCATTCCGTACAATGAGGATCGATTATGTCTGTGCCGAAATACGTTGGGCATTCCAATTTTAAACATTTAACACCAGAGTCCCTGCAAACACACAACGATTTGCAACCATCGTTGAATTCTTCGCCTATTTTATAGGTTGACCCGTTATGCGTACATTCACCGTTTGACGGCAGATTAAGGGCTGATAATTTTTTGGTGCTATCTTCGATTTCCATTACGTCGTCGTCGTTTTCTATTCTGATAAATTTGGCCTTTCCTTCGATACCGTGCAGGTAATCTCCAGGAAGTAGGGTAAACGTCGTCCAATTCTTTTTATCGCCGCTGAGGTCAACCAACGGCCGCATATCATCTGATTCATTGTCAAAGTCAACTTTGATCGTTGTGGTATTGATAAATTTCGCCGACGTTATTTTGTTTTTCGTATGGTTGACGTCGCACAGTATCTTCTTGCAACAGGAGTCTTCGGGATCGGGAACTTGCACGCAACTCTCCGAGATTTTCTTCGGAGATTCACACCTGGCGGAAGAAAATCTCGTTACGCAAAATTCTATACATGATTTGAGAACAAACCTATCTTTGCAACTGATCTTCCCATCCATTGCACAATGGCACACCTTCTCGCAATCACTCCGCACCTTCTCTCCGCGATTGTACGTTTTGTTGTTGTACGAGCAGAATTCTAAAGCTTCAGTTGCTAAAATCCGTATAATTACAATCAATGCAGACACTCAATTGGGCTTACTACATACCTGTATCTGAGCAGGTTAATATTGAGCAACAACTATCGTCCGGTACTGCCTGCTCAAAACAGAGAGGATCTTCGATCTTTTTTCCTTTTTTAAAATAGGGAGTAGAACATCTGTCTACACAGTCCATTTTTCCATTAGTACAAGTACAAATGGAGTCACATCCCAATTCAAGTTTTTCACCGTTTTCATACGTTAAACCACCTTTTTCACAAACACCTGAAATTTTAATAATAATGGTAATTAATATATCAATATTTATTAATTTTTTTAATTTGTATCGCCATTACTTTTATTTATTTGCGAAAGAATTTTTGAATCTTTCATAACATCTTCCACGTTCAGTCCTTCCAAGTCCTCGTCATCATCATTCTCCATGTCTACATCGCTAAGGTCGATAACTTTCTTTTTACTCTCATGCTTCGTGATGTTTTTAGACAAATCGTTGCTTTGCGAATGTTCGTCTAACGTGAAGTTTAAAGACCTTCCCTTTGGTTCATCTGGTATTGTACTAATTGCGGTAGGTTGGAAAACTTGTTCGTCTTCTTCCGACACCATACTGAGTGCTTCCGGCCTCTCCACCGGCTCAGGAATAACAGTGATAATCTCGTAGGACGGCTCTGAAAAAAAAGTTAACAAAAATAACCAAAAACTCGTTACACCGAGAACGTAAATTACAGAGACGCAGAAAGATTTAAAGCCGGTGAGGGCAAATTCCTTACTTCCCTGTTTGCAGGAGACATAACTCGTGTCCAATCTAATGAGGATGGTAATCCCAAAGGAAAACAAAAGTAAAACGGTGCGTGTTTGCTTTGACTCCGAGATTGTCGGGACTCGCGAGTAAGAGGAAGGTGATGTTTTTTTTCAGAATGAAAGCTTTGACTCGTTTGTGGAGCATGGAGAAGTTCGACGACCTTTATGAACTACATGCTCGAGACCATAACCCATTGTATAATGGACACATGTTTTATTCTCTATTGGCGGATTCTGACGCCTACTTTTGCATTATACTGTGCGACGTAATTACGATTGCAACTGAACCGACTGCAGATATTACAAATCTCCGTACTAGATCATTTGGAATTTTGTATCACGATTGATGTAATCCACAATGACTAATTCAGACAAAACAACCTATAGACTACTTTTCTTCCCTTTTCATATTCTCCTTTCTATGCTGTTCGCCCTTTCTCTATTATTCTTTTTAATCTTTTTTATTATCTGGTGTTTGGAATTCAATTGTTTTTTTTCTCTTTCTCTCGAATGTGAATTCTATAGATTTGAAAGGTTAATTGGTAGACGACTCCTGTGGTGACCAACAATCCTTTTATCATTTATTTAGATAATTAATGTAAAAAGGAGAGTATGTATACTATTTTATTAATGGCAGTAAACGTATTAAAGGAACAGAGTTTGACGAGTAAAGACAAAAAATTCTAAAGTAATTTAACTTAACAATTAATCAATCAAATCAAATTGTTTACAGATTTAGAAAATATTATGGGAAGAAGAGAAAATCATTGAAACCCCATGATGGTATAGTTGATAAGGTTGTGAAGAGAGGCAATTAAAAGCATTCATACCACTGATGTGCTGTTTTTCTTTTTTCTAATATCCTTCGGTTTTCAGAAGAAGATTAGGGTGGATTTTGGGTTATCTACAGAGGAGAAAGCAAATTATTATGGATTTCAAAACAATGGAAGCACTCTATTTTGCAAACATATCGTTATCGGTATGGATTTCTGGTCGTAATGAAATTTGAAGAAGATGACATATACTCTGGTGTCTAGAAGACGGACTGTTTGATTTCCATCCAAGTATTCCCAAGTATTCTATCTTTTTGTGGAAATCAAACTGGATTTACTGTAACTTGTTGACTACCTACATATACGAAAACACAGATATTCAGCGTTATCCGTTTTCTTACTTTTCTGTTTGGTTTAACCATTGTTTACCAAACCTTCTTCCTATCTATTTTTAGAGAACCTTTTCGGGTTTCTGTGAATGAATCGTTGGGTCCGAGAAAGTGTCCTCCTGTGTTCCAGAAAGGTCTTTATGGGTGAAGACTACATGCATTCCTTTTTTTTCCTGTGTAGATGTTAATAATAAAACCATGGTAGCAAATTGTTATAAATGCAAGCTAAAACTCAAACAGAGCAAAGGGTAAACCATCACTGGACGACCGGAGTCATCACTTGACGAAATGAATTTAACTCAAACGCCAAATTATCTTCGAAGGGAAAGAGGTCTGCTGTTTTATATGTAGTGAAACAAAAGTACTTTCAAAGGGACCTTGATCATTTTATTTCAAACGTTAAATTGTTTAAATTTATTATATAAGCTAACTTGTTACGTAAGCTAATTGGAAGTTAATAAAAAATTTATTGTCTTTACAACAACTGTATAATCTTTATCTTAATGAACTTACAGATACTTTAAGGATTATGAGACCAATAACAATACGAAGGCAATTACCAATGTCTAGACTATCTCTGTTTAGATGCTGACACATCATAAAAAAATAGAATCGATGAAACACTCCTTGTATAAATTCCTCAGTTCAGTTAAAGGAATTATTATTTACAGTTAGCAAATGACAGACACAACGTTGGTTTACTAATGTTAGTTGTATGTGGACTTAATTCTGGAGTTAGATATTTCAGATCTTAAACTGTATTAAAATAAGTTTAATGTAAGTAAAAATGTACAAATTTCTGTACGTATGCAATACATTGTTTGGTTATTGCATCGAACTGTCGAGAAAACAGAACACTGAAACAATATGGCGGAACTAAAAAAGAAATATAGTGTAGATAATCACACGACTTTCTCTTGCTAAGTTTACATTTTAAGGATACCTTTCTTCTTATAAATTTATGAAAGATATGTGATAAAGGAATACCGTTTAACAATGAAGGAATTCTGTTAAAAAACGTTCTATTTACGCGTTGTTCTTAAAACTTTAATGGGAATAATTGTAATGCAATACAATTAACTTATGTGTTATACAAGAGTGAAATTACTGTAACTTATTAGATTTTTTTCCTGAATCGATTTATAAGAGAACCATTTTTTGCAAAAAAAATCCAATAACTCCTAAACGGTCCAACTTTAGCCAAATATATGTTTAATAAAATCAAGCATAAATTCGATGAGGAACTCAAAAATGCGAAAATGATAACATACAGGGTTTATTTATCAGTGTCGACAGTATGTCGACGTCTTTTTGTCTTTCAGTTTTTTAAAGAAAAATTGAAAATTCAACTCAAACTAATTTTTTTCAATAATAAGCTCGTGACTAGTGTTGGAATAAATTTGACTATTTTTTGCCTTAATAAAAAAATGCTTTCAGATTTAATTTTCTTTTTCGAAATTTTTATAGCACTATTTCTTCAGAAAACATTAACTTTGAAGCAAAAACGTCGCCTTTTTATGCAAGTAGTTATAAGTCAGTAACAAAATCGTAAGAAAATGATTTTTTTTAGCCAAAACTCTTTCTAATTTCTTGGTTGCGATAAAAAATCTGCAACTTACATTTTTTTTCTATGAGAAACAATTAAAAATACAAAGATTTTTTTTACGTTACGTTTGTGCTTGTATCTTTTAAAACTTTAAAAATAACTGCAAAAAGATGTCAAAATAAAGGCTTTAAGCTACACGTTTCTCTTTTTTTTCTTTTTTGTTTATTATCCTCGTACAATGAATACAACCAAGGTTACAGGCTGTTAAAATTTCAATTTTTTAAGAATAAAAAGTTATCCCTGATTTTTTTTGACTCTATTTAATAATAGGGTAAAAAAATCTAAAATATCTAGAATCTATTTGATAATAGACTCTATTATCAACACTTCTCCTGTTTCTATTCATTTTAGGAAAAAAAGGTTCATTGTTTCAAATGTAATTTTTTACAAAAGATTGCAAATAGCTCCTAAACGATTCGACTTTAGGAAAATACAAGGTTAGCCTAAATGATTCATCGGGTTCCAAGGGCCGCCTATTTAAAAGTATAGGACGTACAAAGACGAGTGATACATGAAAAGATACCTACAATCACCAAGTTTCTGGTACATGCTACAAATGTTCAATGTGTGCACCCTAAATCACCCGGCACACATCCCAACGGTAATCGATTTCCGTCCATATGTGCAATAGCATGTTTCTGTCAATGTCGGTCACAGCAGCAGTGATGCATTCCTGCAATGCTTGCAGCGTTGTTGGCATTGGGGGTACATAAACTGTGTCCTTCGCATAACAGCGTAGGTCGTATACCCATATAATCTCGTATAATCCCAAGAAAAATTTGATAGTTTTCAAAAAGTTTCTCAACAAATAAAATAAAGGAAATCGCAGCATTCTTTTTAATTATCTTAAACAAGCTTTATCAACAATTGAAATCATCGGTGGTATTTTTTTCTTAAATTGGTGACGAAATAATTATAATCTATAAGTGTAGCGTATTATAATTTGTATCCTGAAAATTATAAATATACTTTAAACAAACCGCTAATGCTTCTTTGATACTAAAGTATAAATCTAGTACTTTCTGGGTTTCTGATTCGAAAATATTGATTAGATTTTACAGGTTCGTTACCCAAATACTTAATTAAGCTGTGTAACTCACTTTCAAATGGTGTCTTGCATATATTACGAATCCACATTTTTTCTTCTCGTCTTTAATTTTTGTCTAATTCTCTAAGCGCCGATGCAATAAGAGCGTTTGTTTCTCAATATCTAAATAACATGTACTAATGTGGATGTTTCAAATAACGGATTAATAACGAAGCAAATTGTAAATTTGTGTACTTAATTGTATAATCGATGTCTTCACATGGCGTAAATTTAAAATCGGTTGGGAATCACAAATCTATAAATACCAATTGCAATGTGGGTTTTTTAGAATAAAAAATAAATTTTAGTATTTACTATTTACATTTCAGAATTACATCCAGGCATGCACATATCTAAATTGCTATTAATTTTTATAGTATAGTAATTTTAACAGCATTAACTATTATTTTTAATAAACACAGGTCAATAAATATTTTAACATTTCAACTTATGTTCACAAATATTTGTTCTTTTTATTGCCAGAATTATACTTTATTGATATTGTACTTTTAATACAAAAAACGGCCATTTTGTATTTTGTATTTCAAATAATACGTATTTGAAACAATGAAAAACAATAAAGCTGCCTAGAGAATGTAATATTAATTTAATGTCCATGTTAAACAAATGCCCCTTTTTGTAAAAGAAAAATCAAATAATTCTCGAACGGTGACTTTGAGCAAATATGTGTTCAAAGTAATAAAATCGACTATAAATTCTACGAGGACATAAAAAAGTAATAATATACAGGGTGTTCCATGTCCCATTTAAGAAACTGAGATTGCGTAGCGTCTACGAGAAGTGGGAAGTATATACAATATACTTATATGAAAATACTAGATCAATTGCCAAAAATGGTTTCATTAGTCTTAGAATAGCCAATAAGTCAGTCATGTAACCAAATTTACACATGTCCAGAATTCTAGAAACTTGAATGTGCTAATTCTAGCTAATTGAAGCTTAAATATGGAATTCCACACTGTTTCTATTTTCCTGTAAGTTTTTAAATACATTTTCTTATAATTAAAAAAAAGTACCATTAATCTTAAACGAAGACTTAAAAAGAATAGCCTAATTCGTCAAGATATATCAAAGTCTCACCATCTTCTCTCACCAAATTTTGGACCGAGTACAATACCTAAGAGGTATTGAACTAAGCAAGAGAAAGTAAAAACAGGAAACGACACTACAGCAAAGTTATATGAAAGATCCATCCATCTTTAAATTCATATGAAATAAACCAATTTAAAATTAAAGTGTTGTATAATTACTTTTATTTCAACTAGGCAAAAGCTCGCACATTCTCACATTGATTTGATTGATCATCATTGATAGATGAGTAATAATCAATAATAATAGTTTGGAAACGTTGTAAGAAAACATTAAATACTAATTGCGTAAAATTGATTCTAATCCGTATTTGACATTATCCGAACCTCCCAATTGGAGTAATAAGAGCTATGTCTATTTTTAAATTGTTCACAATTGTTTCTATTATATATAATTTAATTAAGCAATTTATTATTTCAAATTTTCTTGATGGACGATTTAATAAGTACTACTTTGGGTAGCAACTATACAAAGGAACTGAATCAGGTCATACCTCAAGTTTATCCTAAGAAACTCTTTTTCAGTATCGTTGGGATATTTCCATAAAGTACTACTGACAGAAAAAGATTTGTTTTAAATATTTCACAACTGAATCTGTTTAATACTAATGTCTAGAATTGACTTCCATGGTGTTTCGAATGTGAATTTTACAGGAGCAATGAAGCAAATATGGTACGAAATATCAAATTGATATACAAATAAGCACATCCGCAAATAACAGTGACATCATCGTATATTGAACTCATAAGCCAAAACAGTCGAGGTTTACCTGCGCAAGCTGCCAAATTTAGGATGTAACAGTTGGGGAATACCGTTACATAAGCTACAGTATAAATTTTGTGAATCATTAAAACCGTAACTTCAAACTTTTCGATTCCTGCAATTTGACTTTTGCTTCTTTTCGTTCTGACTAATTTCCGGATCATTGTTGCTGTAAAAACCCCTTGTTTCCACTAATAGCTACTTCTTCATCGCAGTTAGTTCTCATATAAAAATAATAACAGTTCTGGCGTCCTGAGCGCACGAAACGATATTAATAAAATGACACCCAAGTAAAGAAATATACAAACGCAATTGCCTTCAGCGATTAAAAGGCAATGTCCGCCGCCATAATGGACCGTAATTTGATGACGGGAATGCTTCGACAAAATTACTCTTAATGGGGGGTTTGGTGCGTGGAAGAATCTCAAAAATTATTCTTCCTAATCGCGCAGGCTTGGATTTTTCACGAAACGCCAAAACCGTGAAATTATTCCTATATGAAGGCAATTGTTCAACGAACGGTGCAATTATCCTCTTGCCACGGTTGGTTTGCTGACAAACCGTGGCCAATCGGATCGTCATTTGGTATAATAACCTACTAATAAATAAACAAAGAATACAATAACTAAATGGGTTGTCAAACATTATCTTGAAGATTCATTATTTGTTATTTACTAAAGATCATCAACAAGTAAACGAAAAATACATCAAATTACGCTGAAAAGTAATGTTAACAACGTCTGAAAGTCAAGACAAACGTAAATGTCCTCTAGTAGATGACTCTACGTAGTTTCAAGAGTGCTTGAACGTTCATAAATAATATCCAAATACCAGACTTGATAGTCCGGCCCACTCGGACTTTCTATCACGACGATGATACTTCGACCTTGAGGGGAAGGCGTCATCTTCACGTACCATCGGAATATCTTCCAGGCACGCTGAATAGGTAGTATTGCGGATGGAACAACGGTTTAGGTGATTGGTTTAGGATGATTTTGCTCGGTACCGATCCGCCATTCCTAGTAATTTCACTGGGATTGGAGCATAGATATGTTATCTTGGAGGTGGCTCAATGATCTTTCAGATATGACATTAACGTCATCAGATGGCGTGATGTAAAAGAAAGTCTTTTTATCATGATAAATTAATTACATTATACTTTATAGAGACTTTTCTAATTATTTTTAATAGAAGTAAACACTGCAGTAACATTGGTGACCGACATATGTAATTATATCTCCTCCTTCTTGGTGTGAAAATATAGGTGCGGTTTCTTGTAAATCCACGACATCAGATGAAAGGTTGCAAAACACAGTCGCTCATCCACGATTGGTTCCCATGAGGATATTATCTTCTTGTTACCAGTAATCAATATTGAAAAATACTTTGACGAAGTGCCATCTTATTACACAACCACTTAATTATATATCAATGGGGACTCCAGAGATTATTGTAATTATTTTAGAATAGATGAGCATACCTATTGAATAAATATGCTAAATCCTTTTATTACAAAACAAACCACAAACGTGAGATAATCAATATTTGCAAGGTAGGTAAGGCTGGCAGTTCATTATTTGCAGACAATTTAAATTTTCCATTACTATTTTATTTTACTGTTTATTCTTTATTTAAAAATAACCATCTATAGATAGAATCTTTCAATTTATCACACTAATTCACAATTTGTTTGCTACCATTTTTAGACCATAGGGTGTACGTTAAATTTGTTGCAATGAGTTTAAGTCGTAATATAAACATATTTTGTACTAGTTATTAAATAACAATTAATATGCGATATACTACTGCGTGTCTGTGTCGCTTACAGAGATGTGGAGTATCGAAACAATCACGGTTGGAAATGTTATGACTTTTATATAAAAAAAGGCGAAATAGTATTTTTCGAATTAATTCCGACTTTTTTGTGAATTAACTGACTTTTATTTGAAACTTTTTTACCTAAAATGATTAGAAATAGGAGTAAGTGTTGACCACAGACTGATGGACGGACGGACAGACAATGGTCAAAAATGGCACCATTAGTCTTAGAATACCATAATTCGCCAATAAATATCAAAATCTCACCATCAAAATTTTGGGCCGAATGCATTACTTTCGTTTTATGAGAGTTTTATGAGACATTATGGAACAGTTATATAATACGATCACTGTTATAAAGCATTTCAATTCATAAAAGTAAACTGATTTAGAATACAATCAGGTTGGCTCATGATTCGCTAACGCTCATTAATTTAACAGCAATGCTTTGTGCAACCAGGCATTAATGTAACTGTTTTATAACTGCTATTTAAGACTTTATAAAACAGTTATAGACTAAAATATTACATTACATATTAAACACCGTAATTACATAAATTAAATATTGTAATTATCATACAGCAATATTGTAAAATTTACGTAAATGTAGAGTCTACGTCTAAAGTTGTCTTGTTATTTTATTTATTGATTAACAAATGCTGACCAACCATGTATGACCAACTATAATGATTACATTATAAACGATTATTACGCATTGGTAGATACAAAAAATATCTATCAGTAACTGTTTGCTTTTCCTGTATTTTCTTGTATTATACAATGCGCTTTACCAATTACTAATAAGATTTTTTTTTCTGTACTAAATTGTTCATTTTGTAGCTCCGTGTATACAGGTTGTACCACCGGGAACCGCTGCGATCGATTATGGAAAAACTATAGTTAGGAGAAATCTGAAAATTTGGCAACATACTTATATCGATGGGGGCCATACGACTAAAATATTTTCAAGATTGCGGTACCTCCGGTTATACCGGAAGTAGGTGCCAACTTGCTTATTTTAAATGGAACACTCTGTATTTTATTACATTTTTGGATTCTGCGTAAGATTCTAGATAGATTTCGTGTATCATGTCTTCTGC
>JAWQRJ010001349.1:0-16178 GCA_033557515.1 Diorygopyx duplodentatus
ACTAAACGTGGTTTGCGACCCCATGTTGTATGGCAATTTTGCATCCTCTTGATGCCTACTATCACCCCTATGAATTTGTCGGTCGAATTCGGCAACACCCTGTATATACTTTTTAATGTTCTTTCAGTGTGCGACTGTCTACCTTTTTCTCCACAATACGATGTCCATGGGTGCTTCGTGACTCCGGTTCCTTTTCAGCCTCTTCGGATGTGCAACGCTCTGACTGGCCAGTACAGCGAGAAAAGTCTTAATTGTCAAACTTAGGTGTTGTAATAAAACATTAAAAATTAATAAAAAATCAAATCGTCCACAAACTCAGTAGATTTAGTACGTTAGTGCGAACTAGTGACGAAATTAGAGAAGAAGAAAGTGATATTCCAAACAAGGTGCATGGGCATTTGACTGGATGTCATTAGTCCACCCATACTAAACGAAGAAGAAGAAGAAAGAAATGCAGGTTAAATCATATACAGGTGTCTATGTCCATGTAATGTTATGCAACTAAAGTTGCATAGTGTCTAAAAGAAATTGGATATGATCATCTACCCGTGAGCATCTCATTGAGTTCCAGAATTCACCTGGAACTCATTGAGACGTCCACCGGTTCACAAAAGAAGAGTTTTAAAAAAATACATAATCAGTTAATGTCTTACAAGCATGGAAAATTCTCTTTGAACTAGTACGGAAACTTCTTTATTGTGTATTTCAGTTTTAATAGTAGTATTTCAGTTACGTCAGAAACAAGAATTATTATTGATACTTCAATATATAAATTGTCAACTTGTTTAAGCATCAACTTGTCAAATTGATTAAGAACTTCCTAAAATGACCCCACACCGCCCTCTATCCTTCACGAGGTTAGATCACCCGAGATTCAAACCATCTAAATGAACGCCATTTCCCTATACCAGGTTACCAGTTTCCCTCCTTACCAACTGGTACATTGATATTATAGGCAACCTTTCTGTCGGCTCCCAACGATTTTACAATTCCACAAAAATTCAAATCGTGTGTTTATGTAGAAAAAGGAGCTGGTTCGATTTGGTTGCCTGGTATTATTATTAAAGTTTTAGCTAATAGAACATACAAAATAAGGATGAATAATGGAACCACATTAATAAGAAACAGAAAATTCATTAAGTTAAATAAAAATATACAAATCCAAATAATAATCAACTAGATAGAAGCCATTCTTCATTTGAAAGAGGAAGAAAAGTGTACTTGGAACCGAGTAACCAGATTGTTTGTGATTCGAGCGATCTGAGTGTTGAACCAGACAACGACATTGAACATGACTTAAGTGACGTAAACACATCGTCAGATACACGAGAGGTTGTTCAGCCAAAAGTAACAACTAGAGGTCGAACAGTCAGACCGCCTAAGAGACTTAACTTGTAATATCTTTTTGTCTCTCCGACAATAAAGCAGATACAAACTAGACGTTGTCTTATTAACAAATACATTTGATGACAACAGAACCTATAACTCCCTAGAAACCTCACAGAAATGCATTTACATATTATTCAAATCCTAAGGTCACATTGAACAATTCTACTGGGACAGTGAACCTCCGAAAAACTTATAACAATTCATCTTAGCGTGTTATGTTGGGTTTTCGTACTTTCATGGCTGAGGGTGTGTTTTGTCATGTTGCCTTTGTGATTAGATGAAAATTCACATTGCGAATACTTGTGCTGTTTCTCATTTGCATGGTTGAGGGTGTGTCTTGCCAGATTGCTTTTGTCATTAGTTGAATAATTACAAATTGAACACTTGTGTTGTTTCTCATTTGCGTGGCTTCGAGTGTGTCTTGTTAGATTGCTTTTGACATTAGCTGAATAATTACAAAGTGGGCACTTGTGCTGTTTCTCATTTGCATGGTTGAGAGTGTGTTTTGTAATGCTTTCTTTGTAATTAGATGAAAATTCACATTGCAAACACTTGTACCGTTTCTCATTTGCATGGTTGAGAGAGTGTCTCGACAGGTTCTTTTTGTGATTAGTTGAATAATTACAAAGTGGACACTTGTGGTGTTTCTCATTTGCGTGGTTGAGGGCGTGTTTTGTCATGGTGTCTTTGTGATTAGTTGAATAATTACAAAGTGGGCATTTGTGCTGTTTCTCGTTTGCATGGCTTCGAGTGTGCCTTACCAGATTGCTTTTGATATTAGCTGCATAATCACAAAATGAACACTTGTGCTGTTTCTCACTCGCATGGCTGAGAGCATGTCTTGCCAGGTCCTTTTTGTAATTAGTTGAATAATTACAATGTGGACACTTGTGCTGTTTTTCATTTGCGTGGTTGAGGGTGTGCCTTGCCAGGTTCCTTTTGTGATTAGTTGAATAATTACAAAGTGGGCATTTGTGCTGTTTCTCATTTGCGTGGTTGAGAGTGTGTTTTGTTACGCAGCTTTTGTAATTAGATGAAAATTCACAGTGCAAACACTTGTACCGTTTCTCATTTGCATGGCTGACAGCGTGTTTTGACAGGTTCTTTTTGTGGTTTCGAGTGTGTCTTGCCAGATTGCTTTTGTCGTTAGTTGAATAATTACAAAGTTGGCACTTGTGGTCTTTCTCATTTGTGTGATTTCTAGTGTGTTTTGTCAGGACACTTTTGTGGTTGGTTGCATAATTACAAAGCAGACACTTGTGCTGCTTCTCATTTGCATCATAGTTGTCGTCATCTTTTTGTTTTGATGCCACTGTGGAAACATCATGTCGAAATTGCTTTTCATCGTGATGATCTAACGTATGTACGTCTAACTGAAATTTTGTCTTTGCAGTGTAAGTACACTTGTCGCATTTAAATATGTGGTGATAATCTGTTTCTGTCACATTTTCTCTCTTATCCAATCTGAAATAAGCGATAAATTTATAGTAAGCTTACGTTTATTCAGTAACTATTGTTTATGTAAAACATGTTTGTGTAAACTGAACAGTAAAGGAGCTAGACGGTGCACTATTAACTCAACCTGTATAGGCGGCAAATTGTAATGTTTCATTTTTCCCTATAATCCTGACTCTTTAGAAAAAAAATTGTGAAAGACCTTTTGTGTGTAATTTTGATTAGCGAATTACACTCGAAAGAAGAATTATTCAAAAAACAAATAACCAAAAAAATCACTAAAAAAGTCTAGTTTTGAACACCTCGCATAAAAATACAGTAAGACCCTGCTTAATGCTGCTCCGCTTAGCGCTGTTTCAGTATTACGCGGTAATATTGGGATACCCAGAAATCGCACGCGGTATTAGGATTACCCAAAATCGTGCACGGTTTTGTTGCTTTGATTTGATACAATTTTTAGTTTTTACAATGGCTGCTTGCGAAGAAAAAGAAAGTAAAGTGACAGGAAAAAGCATTTCGCTGGAAACTAAAATGCAGGTGCTAAGACGATTAGATGAAAGTGAACGGCAATCGGATATTGGCACTGCATTAAATTTGTCAACTTCAACAATATGGACAATTTTAAAAAATAAAGAAAAAATTGTATCATCGGCAATTACAACCACAATGATTTCTGCAACAAGAATTACCCGTCCAAGAAGCAATGTGTTTGAAGAAATGGAAAAACGACTTTCCATCTGGATTGATGATGAAGTTGAACGCAATATGGCATTAAGTCATGCAATTATAATGGAAAAAGCGAGAACAATTTTTAATCATATTCAGAATGAAAAAGGCGACATGAGTGAAAATTTCGTAGCTAGTTGAGGGTGGTTCAATCGAAATAATCTTCATAACATACAAATTACTGAAGAAGCGGCAAGTGGAGATACAAAAGCAACTGCTGCATTTTCAGCGACATTATGAGCAATCATCGAACAAGGGAATTATCCTCCTGAATTAATTTTTAATGTTGATAAAACGGGCCTAGATGACTTCTTCACAAAAAAATAAAAGAATGATGAGGAAGAACCTTCCTCATCACAAACATAACTTCTTTACTCGAACTTTTTTGACTTTCATGAATGTTTTGTGAATAAAAATCGATATTAACACTAAATATAATTAGTTTATAATTAAAAAGTTTATAATAATGAAATAATAATTAAATAGTTTATAATTAATGTAATACTAAAGTATTAACAATAAGTATTTAAGTATTTAACAATAAATATTACAAAATAAATCAAAAAAACTGACAAATTTTCTTATTTTCTGTTCTGTTTCACTTATCCTCATTATTTACATGTTAAGATGACCTCGTTTAACGCTGTTTCGTTTAGCGCTGGAACTTATTGGAACAATATATATGCTAAGGTTGGGCACACACGTAACGGTTTACCTGTACAGGCCAATTCTAGCGTGCATGTACGATAGGCCTGCGCAGGTGTTCCGGAAAGGTATACCTGTACAGGCAAAGAGTAGGGATTCGATTCAGGCAACGAGATGACGACCAAGCAAGAAGACGACGCGATCGCTTTGGCCGGTTTATTTGTGGCAATTAAGTGTAATAAAAAGCAAGGTAAAAAACGCAAAATCTGGTGTGAAGATTGGTTGTTGAAAAGGAATGAATACACCCATACAAAATTACTACAAGAATTAAGTTCAGATCCAATGGATTTCCGCAATTACTTGCGGATGGGCGAAGAAGTGTACCAAAAATTGCTGTCAATGGTATCTCCTTTAATACAAAAGAACAATACAGTTATGAGAGCTGCTATTTCTCCCCATGAAAGATTGACAGCTACCTTAAGATTTCTTGCAACTGGCCGGTCATAGGAATGTCTCAAGTACTCTACGATAATATCGCCCCAAGCTCTTGGTAAAATAATTCCGGAGACATGTGAAGCCATATATAAAGTGCTGAGAAAGGAATATCTTCAGGTACGTACAAAAATAAACACAAATTATGTTAATTTTTTATTATCACAAACACTATATAAATATATTTGAATTAGCCCAAATAGTAAAATTAAACATCTTTAAAATGGACTAAATAGGTAGCTGCAAAATCTGTTTCGCTTCCAAAACCTGTCGCTGTCGAATGCGTACCTTCGCTACCTGTTGCCAAGAGACTCGGTGTGCTCGTTTGCGGGGCTGCTCATTGAATTGTTGGAATATTCCGTTTGATTAACCATGCCAATTTCTGCCTCAAACAGTATGTCATTGATTTTTTTTTTAACAATTATGAGCTGGCGTTTATCCAGAGATCGGATT
Organism: Diorygopyx duplodentatus; assembly: GCA_033557515.1. Lineage (NCBI taxonomy): Eukaryota > Metazoa > Arthropoda > Insecta > Coleoptera > Scarabaeidae > Diorygopyx > Diorygopyx duplodentatus. Next base: position 5,161 of record JAWQRJ010001349.1, read on the forward strand.
CTCAGTGCTACACTTTTACCCAAAAGATCATAACGATCTTCTTCTGCCCGAGGCTTTTTGAAGTGATCTTGCACCGATACTAAAACTTCATTTGTCAATTCCTCACTTTTTCTTTTCTTCAGCACATTAGGTCTTGACATCGTTCATCTTACATTGACATTTGGCGTTGCATGTATTGCAGGATTCCCGTTATCCTCTGCTTCTGCTTCATTAAAGCTAGGAGATTTTGGGGCAGATTGCTCAGTCACCTCCTGCAAGAAATGCACATATTATTAGACCAAAAAAAAACATAAGCGGTCATCATGGTATTTTTGTATATACAGTACATCCATATAAAATATAACTATTTCATTTGTTTGTGTTTCAGTTTCCTGGTTCTGCTGAAAAATGGGAAGAGATTGCGAGAATGTTTGAAGAAAAATGGAATTTCCCATTGTATCGGGGCCATGGATGGCAAACATATAGACATGGTTCCCACAGCGAATGCCGGATCGTTCTATTTTAACTATAAAGGCAGGCACAGCATGGTACTTCTGGCAATTGTGGATGCTAGATACTGGTTCCTTTTTGTGGATTTTGGAACTAATGGACGAATTTCTGATGGAGGTGTTCTTCAGAATACTACATTCCATGAAAAGTTGAAGAGTAATAAGCTCAATATTCCAACGCCTAGCAACATTTCAGATAAATTCAAAGAAGTCCCGTACGTGTTTGTGGCTGATGACGCCTTTCCCCTAACAACGAAGATTATGAAACCGTTTCGACAAGCTCAATTAAATTCCTGTACTACAGAGATTTTCAACTACCGACTTTCTAGAGCAAGGCAAATTGGTGGAAAATGGTTTTGGAATACTTGCATCCAGATTTCGTGTATTCCGTACACAAATCAATTTAGAACCACATAACATAACAAAAGTAGTGACGGCAACATGTGTCTTGCACAATTTTTTGATTGAACAACCCACCTCTTATGCACCTCCAAATAGTACGTATCAGGAGAATAATATTGGGGAAATGGTTTGCGAAGGCTTGGATACTTCCGAATCGAACATGATCGCATTAAACCGTCAAAACCACGGAAATTTGAATTCTGTTGCTAAACAGCGTAGAGAGAATTTCAGTTCCTACTTTATGAATGAAGGCAAAGTTTCATGGCAGGAACAACGGGTTTTTAGAAATAAGAAGTGAAAAAAAGATAAAATGTACCAATTCAAAACTGTATTTATCCGTAACATTGTCCAGTTATTAATAAAAAGTGTCCATTGTACTAATAGATTTCAATAACTATTTATAACTATCAATAACTATATCCTTTGGCTTTCCGGTGATCGCCGCGTCTGTGAAGCAACTCTCCGTTGACGTTTCGCCGCTCATTGCAGACGGCATCATCAGAACGTGGCATCATCAGGACGGCATCACGTTCTGATGATGCCGTCTGCAATGAGCGGCGAAACGTCACCGGAGAGTTGCTTCACAGACGCGGCGATCACCGGAAAGCCAAAGGATATGAACACCGGCCGCGAAAGCCTACAACAACGATCAATAACTATATTATATAATATATAATATTATATTATATATATTATTATATTATATTAATATATATATTATATTATTCAATAACTATCTATATATAAACTTATTATATATAATTTATTAAATTATTACTTGTAAATGCAGTTATAATTTCAATAAATTGTCGTAGTATTATTTAATTGACTACTTACTTCGTCAATCTCACTTCCATCCTCCTCATGCAAGTTTGAGACAGACGAACTTGGGGTATCTTGATCTCCCAAAAAATCGAATAGCTTGTAATACCAGAGCTTAGTTATATACAAGTCGTCTGTTGATGCCCCAGAGTTCTTCGATTTATCATGCTTCTTCTTCTCTTTACGAATGTTGCTTCTCAAATTGTTAATTTTTGTAACTACAGACTTCTTTGTAACATCAGGGTCCAACTCTTTTAACTTTATCATCAATTTTTCGTAGGCTGCATTTCTCTTCTCGCGGTCATGATATTCTTTACTTTTTACTCGCCACAGAGAAGGTTCGGACTTATATATTTCTATAAACTCTTCTATCGTTTCATTACATTTCCGTCCCGACATTATGAACACAAATTCTACTACGCCTCCTAAAGTAACACCCAATAAACTGTAAACGCAAACGATGCAGACGCTCTCTGCAACAAAACTGAACACACTCCGGCGACGACAAATGCGCAGGTAGAAAGAATCGTTTTTTCATTCTTCTCTGGTCGCCAATGCAGGTAGCTATGCCTTCCCAGTTTTGCCTGCCGGAGGCTGATATACATGCCAGGGTTTGCCTGTACAGGTATACCTCTCCGGTAAACCGTTACGTGTGTGCCCGGCCGTGTATGCAGTTTTGCCTGCCGACGCTGGCATACACGCTAGGGTTTACCTGTACAGGCGACCTGTACAGGTAAACCTCTCCGGTAAACCATTACGTGTGTGCCCGGCCTAAGCGGGGTCTTACTGTACTTTCATTAATTGATATTGCTGGTGAAAAATAATTCGTTACCTAACTAAAAGAGAAAAAAATTGAAATTTTGATTTTGGCAGTGTACTCAAGAAGCAATTTCTTTAGTACTTTCTTGTACTAAAAATCGTATCGCTCAAACAAATCCGTTGTTTTCAAGAAGTATATTCAATTGTCAATTGGCGGTATTTATTATAAACAATGTGTATGTAGAGCAGCACATTATGAGGTGTAATAACTGACCAAAGATAAAAAGATAGCGTTAGTAGCTAATATACAACTTACCTTTCATATTCTTGTTTGCCTGGCTCGAAAGATAATTCTTCCCTCTTATTGCAATCAATATAATGATTCCTAAAACTATCCTCTTCCTCAAATTTTAAAGAGCACACATCACATCTGTATTGAGTTTCCATGAATTCCGATGCATTCTTCTCCAAATCTACGGCACGAGATTAAAAGAGCTTACAGTAATGATAGGATAAAATTAGATATTACGTTATGCTTCCGTTCTGTTACGAACCTTAGGGATACAACGACCATTAGAGTGTGGTAAGATAGTAACGTAATAAACCGTTCAATACGTTTTACGCAAATACGGCTATAGAAATCCACTGATCGAACATTGCACAGTTCCGATAAGTTAAAGCGACGCTTTAAAAACAATCACTTACCAGGATTTTTGTTTGACAATCGTTCAACGTCCTCTAACGTAAAGTGCTCAGTTTTAAACGCATCTGAAATAACGTTCAGGTACAATCGTTCTCCATTGTCTGTCGTTGGGAAATCGTAGAACTCGGTCACCACTTCGGTTTTCGTTGTCGTTATTTCTTCGTAAAACGGTGGCGTAACCTTCACATTTTCTTCCTCGCCTGTTTTATCAATGCCGCAGTCGGGGAATTCAAATTTTATCGTTACATGTTCAGACATCGTTAAGTTTAAGTTCGTAACCTAAACAACTGAAACCGGAAGTGACTGCTTGACTGCTATATGACTGCTACTTTGCTGTGCTTTGCTGCATCTTTGCTGCTACTTGCCGCGACGGCCATAGAGTTGCCGCGTTGCCAACCTTTGAAATCAAAATTGTGTTACAGGAATTCATCAAATACGTTGATACGAAGATATTTAATGAGACTTTTTAAAGTCAAAAGTTTTATTGCGTTGTGGAGGCGACAATGACGGAGTTTAATTACATTTTGTTTATTAATAATCCTAAAATCCAAATTATTCCAACAGAATAGCTTATCGCCCAGGCAATAATGTACAGATCAGCACTGTATAAAGAAAATTATAAAATGTAATGTAGTTTTAACGTAGCGATGAAAATAGCAAATTCCTTGTATGGGAGAAAACTGTAAAATGCTTCATTTAAGGTGAAAAAAAAACTTTGGACATTATCTGGAAGAGGGCGCTCGGCGTGTTGAAGCAATCGGCGCACATTAAGTTGCCTAATGAAGTAATTTGAAAATTAAAAAATATTTTGCAAAAACGGATATAATTCTTTGTTCTACAGAAGTATTATAAATGGGAACGGAAATAAAACGAATTGAGTAATTAGTTTATTTGAAATATTTTTGTTTTGTGCCACAATCCTAAAATCTGAAGATTATAGCAGAAAAGATAAATTTTGTATTTTCAATTACAAAAGTAATTTTGTCAAATAAATAGTACAATTAATAATAAATGTATAAAATAACATTATTCTTTATTCTTCTTCTTCTTTAGCTCGTAGCTCCCTTCAGGAGCAAGAGGTGCTTTTGCGTTTCTAAGCTGAATTGTGATCGGTAGTGATAGGCTAGCTACTCCTGTGCACACGGTTTCCATCTCATTGCTCTTCCCCTTTCTCCGCTTCCACCGCCCTCCTTACTGTCTCCTTCCACTTTCCTCTGTCCCTAGCCTTGGTTTTTATTTCGTTCCATGTCCAATTTTGTCTTGCCATCTCATTGTTTAGGCATCTTCTCCACATATCTTTCAGTCTTCCCAGTCTCCTTCCTCCCTCCGCTCCGTATTCCAGACTCTGTCTCGCGAGGCTTGAGTGTGGTTTTGTAATAATTCGAGTTTCATTATTAAATAAGAAGCATTTTATATAATCCGTGGGAACGCTGAGGTAAAAACCTTCCCCCTTATCTAAATTCCGAGTAGGTTTTGGGGTTTTTCTTGGTAGGGCCGTATCGTAGAATCTTAAGTTTTGGAATAACTTTAGGGTGTCTACTTCTCAGAAATTCAGATAGGTTGGTTCCTGGAAGGATAGGTTGGTTCCTGGAACATAACGTTAAAAACAGTATGTGGTGTGAAAGCTAAAGCTTGTTTTGTTTTTGAGATAAATTGTAAACATCCCTTCCCGAGCTACATTGTGTGGGTTGGTCTGTTTTGTAATGACCAATAGGAAACCCATCCCCACTGTAAACCAAGAAACACCCTACAGATTGAAAATTTCTTGGAAAGTAATTTTCAAAAAGAGCTTCACTCTTGATTTTGCGCTTCAACGCGAGAATTAAGTTTTGTTTTCCTCTCGTGTGTTTTTCACTTACAGTGAATCTGAAATAGGGTGCCGTGAAGTGCTCAGCCACTGTCTGGATTGCCTTAGACGAACAGTCCACCCGCTGAGAGAGTAACTGTAAGTAACAAATACTTGTTCCCTTCATTTGCCTCACTTAAGTAATTGAAATCGTATGTTTAACCGATTTGCTGAGTCTCCAAGAAATTCGCTGATTTAAATTTAGGTTCTATATTTTTATTTGCGCGTATTAACCATTTGTTAAGATTTGTTTTTTTTTGTTATTTCTCACTAATATATTTATTCTGGTTTAAAATCATTGCGTTTACTTTTACCATTTCCTGACCTCGCCTTTGTGCAAGAACCAAGCACGTTCTTCGAGATGCTGGGCCGGTTATAAGAGTAATAGAGGTAGGAAGAAAGAAATTGATAATAATTAATGTAAATTAACTTCCGGTAACCGGACCCATTAGTTTCCTCAAAGTGTGGCCCTGCCATTGCCACCTGTGCTGTCTCATCAATATCTCCACCTTCTCTAGTCCTGTTCTGTGCCAAAACTCTACATTTGTAATTTCGTTTGGCTAAAATATTCCCATTATGTATCTTAGACATTTATTTATAAAGGTCTGTACCTTTTTGATGTTGTTTGCTTCCCACCCACGTCTCCGATCCATAGAGCAAGACACTCATCACGTTCGTCTTGAAGATCTTTATTTTAGTATAAATTGTATATTGTCCGGATGTCCACACCTTTCTTAGAGCTCCAAATGCCATTCTTGCCTGATTTATTCTGTTTTATTTTCTCCGCTTACCACGATTGTACTTCCCAAATAACGAAATTCTGTAACTTCTCCCACCTCTTCGCCCCGGAGTTCTATTCGTCGTCCCACGTTTACATCTCTGCACACCATTTTTGTCTTTTCATCATTTATTTTTAGGCCGATTTTACTTGCTACGTTGTCGAGTCTGTTGTCTCTTGTCTGTCTCATTACCCAGTCCATCACTACCGTGAATAACATTGGGGACAGCAAACAGCCTTGCCTGACTCCTCTCTCGATTTTAATCTTTTCAGTCAGTTGACCCCCATCTTCTATACGTGCAGAGCAATTTTCATATAGTATTTTAATTAGTCTTATAAATTTTCCTGCGATACCATAATGCGGAAGTATTTGCCACATTTTCTTCCTGTCTATCGAATCCAAAAAGCCTTTTCAAAATCAATGAATAGAACCATAATGTCCCCATCCATTTCATTTGTTTCTTCGATAATTGTTTTCAAAGTGAATATTTGGTCGATGCATGATCTTTGTTTCTTAAAGCCCGCCTGGTTTTCTCTGAGGGTATTGTCCACTTCTGCTTTAAGTCTTCGCAGGATAATTTTGGCGAAAATTTTGCTGGCTACATTATAGGCCTCCAGTTTTCACATTTTGTTAAATCTCCCTTTTTTGGTAGTTTGATGATAATCCCTTCTCCCCATTCTTCTGGGATTTGTTCTGTTTGCCATATTTTCAAGAATAGTATCTGGAAGACCCGCACTGCTGAATAGTCCGCTTTTAATAGTTCTGCTGTGATGTTATCACTTCCTGCTGTTTTATTATTTTTCATCTCTTTGATCGCTTGCTCTATTTCGTTCTTGCTTGAGGGTTCTTCTTCAACGTTTAAGATAGGAATGCTTTCTTAGTCTTGTTCGCCTGTAGCATCGTTTTCATTTCTCTCCCTCTACAGGTCCGTGACTGTATCCATCTATTTCTAATCTCTTCCCCTGTTCCGTAAATCTCTCCTTTGGTTCCTCGTAGTTTTCTCATCGCCCTACCTCTCTTCCTCGTCATTTTTTTTGTTATTTTGTAGACTTCTTTTAGATTGCGTATTTTTGCGGCTTCCTCCACCCTTGTCATTAGTTCTTCTATGTATATGTGTTTTCTGCCCTTACCTTTTTTTTTATTTCTTTGTCTATTTGTTTGTACCTCTCTTCCTGCGTGTTCCTTTCCTCTTCTTGCCTTATTCCAAGTATTTTTTCTTTCAACCGTCTTCTTTCAGTAGTAAGGTCGTGTTTGTGCTGATAACCATACCTTGTCCCTTCGCCTGCTTCTTCCTACAGTGAGCTCTGCTGCTCTGTTCAAAGCCTGCTTGTAGGAGTCCCAAACTTCTTCTACCTCTTCGTCTTGCAGTTCCGACATGCTCCCTAAATCCCGTCTTATCCTCTTTTGGAAATTTTCGACCGCTTGTGTTTCCTCGCTCAGTCTCTTTGTATTGTATGTTATCTGGCTGTCTTTTCCCGTTTTATGCATTTTAAGACTAATTTTGATTTTTGCTCTGACCAGAAAGTGATCAGATCCTATGCACAGCTCCTCGCATAGCTCTTACATCTTTTAGGGAATTTTTTCATTTTTTTTTCAACCAGAATGTGGTCGATTTGATTGTTAAATTTTCCTCCTGGGGATATCCAGGTTAGCCTGTGGATTAGATTGTGTTCAAATAGGGTTCCCCCAATTACTAGACTATTCGTGTTACAGAAGTCAATCAGTCTTTCCCCGTTTTCGTTTCTCTTCCCGATATGATGAGTACCTAATATGAAATAATTGGGATAACCCATCATAAAATCTGTAGCATTTGTGTAATTTTTCAGGTAAAATTGCAGATGAGATTATACAGATTTTATGAAGGGTAATCCCAATTGTTTATCATCAGGTATAATGCTTTTATGAAAATGTTCTGAATTTCATATATTCTGAGTCACAACAGCAACAAAAAATTATTTGAGTGACTGTTTTAAAATTGACTGTAGAAGACAGCAAATGTATATTTGCTTTTGATGAAATGTTTTTGTCACCTACTAATTACGTACTGAGAAGTTTAAAAATATTTTAAAGCTTCGTGGTGCCAGTACGATTGTCTTACTTGAAAGGCATAGTAAAACCTTTTACAGGAAATTAATTTATAATTTATGTTTTAGGAATAACGTAAGCTATTTTGGTGCTTACGTTATTAAAAAAATGACTGTTTTGGGGACCTGTGTTGATTGCAAGAAGAATTGTGTGGGAGAGCCAACAGTAGAACATGTATTAGTGACAGCAAGAGAATTTAGAGGTCAAAGGGATTTTAAATATTCATCTTCATCTTTTAGCGATTCACTGGACGTTTTCATAAAAGCAGTGTATGACACTATCCCACAATACTGTAACAATTTAACTTTTATGTTTCAGACGGATAGATCTAATTTTATGGAGAATTTAGCCTGTGCAGAACATTCCGATGTCAGACACAAGATGATGAAGTTTATTACTAAAGTTTTAATATATGCATGGGTATGCTTGATTATTCATAAAAATTATTATTTTTTATACTTCATTCAATAATTTTTATGTTTAGACAAAAGATGTTAACAAAATTCTACGTGGTGCGAAAAAGATTGGGGATGAAGAACAAGATTTTGTGAAAAGGGATGCTGCAGAAAAATGGCGTAAAGAGTCAAATTTAACCTGGATATTGAATGAATACTTTTAGACATATCATGACATTTTAATAACGCAAGTTTAATGGCTAACATAAAAAGTGGATAATAGAAATATTGTTGTTTGTACGTAAAATAACTTAGTAAATAAGTATGTATCCAAAAAATAAGGTTGGCTGACATACTTAGTAAATAAGTATGTAAGCTAACCTGAAGAAGATATCCTCAAGCAGGTTGCAGGTAAATTTAAAAAGGGATGTAGTTAACACATTTAATATAATTTAGATAATTCAAAAAACCTTTTTTTTTTTTAGATAAAACAAGTTAATAAGTGACTAGTTAAAAATGAGCAAAGTTGATGATGAAAATTGTGACTTTTTCTCGGTAAACTTTAACTTGTGTTGTGATTAAAATTTTGTACATGTTTTTGCAGTGATGTTCCTAATCGTTTTTTTAAATGTGACATATTTAAAAGATGTCCTCCTAACGGAAGAACCAAACCAAAACCATTGTTTGAAATGTGTCTAGTTCACGTTCTGGTCTCATAAATTATAGCTAAACTTGTTATTAATTCATTTATAGTGCCCATGATGAAGGCTAGTTACAATCAGAACAGTACAGTTTTTATGCAACTCTAATAATTAATACTTAAACGTGATTGACTTGAATTTTTTTATAGAAGAAAATATCTAAAACGGGTGGGGGAACTTATCGTCCCCAATTGGATGATACAGGGGCTCAACTATTAGCTCTAGTAGCTGATCAAGTTGAGCCTCTGCAAAATCCTTTCCATGATTATTTTGATGGAGGTAGTAGTTTACACGTTCAATAGTAAATATCCCATACACTGTGTTAAAAACAAATATTTTGTATTTTCTTTTATTATATTAGCTATTATGATGGATTTGAAATCACGTGTACCTCCAGATACTAATACCACAGCCCAACATATTGAAACCACCGGCAATTTTATTCCGTACGACCAACCAATCTCATACACACCGTCCAAGACCATACCTGCACCTGTCACTATTATTAACCGTCGTTCAAAAAAACACACATTTTTTTTATAAACAATTGTATTTTAAGTAGAAATACGAGGTAGCATGTTACGAATTAAAATAAAAAAAAATTGCATAATTTAGATTTCAAAATTTAAAAAAAGGAATTGCAATTATTAAATGAGAGTTAAAAAATTATCTTGGTTTTTAAATACAATAAAGTCTTTTTTTTTTAAACAGCGTGTTTATTATTGCAGTGCGCATTCCTGTATTGGTATGGTTGGTGTTGAGATCTGCCGGTTCCTCCACCTCCAATGGTTCAACTTTGAGTTCATTAGCGCCATCTCTGAAAGTGATGCTTATGTTGTGCAACACGGCACATGCTACAATTGCAGTTAAACTTGTCTGCAATTTTATTTCAAAGCTTTTCGACAGACAAGGAAATCTTCGCTTTAGCTCTCCGAAACATCTTTCGATTGCATTCCTCGTTGCTATATGAGCTCTGTTGTAGCCCTGCTCCTGTGGAGTTCTGGGATTTTTAGTAGTGGCGTCAACAAATATTTTTTACAGGGATATCCATTATCGTCTAATAGATGATCGTTGCCGTAGACACCAGCTTCGAAGTCAGCGCACAATGGCGAGTCATTAAAGATGGTGCTGTCGTGTACCGATCCCGGCCATCGAGCGATAATGTTACGGATTGCTAGTGATGCATCGCACACCATTTGTACGTTTACGGAAAAGTACCCTTTTCTGTTTCTAAATACTTCCGCATTGATACCACTGGGAGATTTTATGGGAATGTGCGTGCAATCGATTGCACCAATTATTTTAGGGAAATGTCTTATTTTGTGGACGTTTAGTTTTACTGTCTGCATTTCAGCTCCACTTGGCATTTTGATACATTGCGGTTTCAACAGGGCAATTTGTCTAGTTACTTTAAAAATAATTCTGCATACACTAGATTTGTGTATGGCAATATCGTCCCCAACTAACTGCTGAAATGCGCCTGTCGCAAAGAACCTTAAGGTAATGAGTAATTGTAATTTTGCACTAATGGACTTATATTTGTATTTGTTGTGGGTTCTAGTCCGTTGCCAAATAAATGCAATAGTTCCATTAGAGTTTTCTTGTTTATACGATATCAAGCTTTAAAGTCATTATCGTCCTAAACTTCAAACGGATCTTTACGATCATAGAAACAACGTGAGCGACGAATCGACCACCTCGAAAGACTTGAAATTGACATCTAAAAGATATCCTATACTGTATTCACGGTTAACTTGTATTAAATCAAATGAAAATTCTTACCCCCAATGTGAATATTTATTAATTTATTTTGATATAACCTCCTTGTTAATCACAGGTGGACCTGTGATCAATTTTTGATGTGTTTAACAATGAGTTAACTTCATTGTTAAACTTAGCAATGCTTTACACCAGCGTTTCCCAACCTGTGGTCCGCGGACCCCTGGGGGTCCGCGAGTATATGTATGGGGGTCCGCGGTGTCATCTCAGGACCATACATAAATGCTAATAAGTCTCGTAATCTCTACGCTTACTTATC
>JAWQRJ010001350.1:0-16169 GCA_033557515.1 Diorygopyx duplodentatus
TGCGGTGACCCGGTTCCATGCGAAAGCACGTAGCAAAGAAACAAAGCATGCCTTGGAATGACCAACAATTTGACTGTATATGCGCCAGGCCGTAACCATGGCAACGGCGATTTGCGACCGGCGGCTTGAAATTGGACCCCAAGAAACATGCTTGGGATCGACAGAATATTTCGTTAATTGAAACCTCAAATCCTCCCCATTTTTATCTTCCTGTTGGAGAACATATGTGAATGGTGTATTTTCTAAGATGATCCCCCGATCCCCCGATTTGAATCCGATGGATTTTTTTTATTTGTGGGTACCTAAAGACATTAGTGTACAGTACGCCAGTTAATAATATTGATGATCTGAGGCAGAGGCTTATTAATTGCTGGGACATTACCAGAGGAAGGAGAGATCTATCCGCGCGCGTTCGTCAATGGTTTCTGAGTAGTAATGGAAAGTTGTCAATTTGAGGTTAATTTTTAAATTATTTTGTTGTTTTGTGCTTTGATTGTATTTTGTTTTATGTTTTAAATTGTTTGTTTGCAGTATAACAGAAAAGAGATTTGGTCATGCTGGCGAAAAATATGGCTCTTAATTTTTTTATTACAGTTTTTTATTTCTTTAAAATTGCTGGGTGTTCAAAGCAATGGAATGCTAAAAACTGTCGGAATATAATAATGTGCATTAAATAAAAAGGGAAGATGTTCTGAAAAACCTTTGCGAGTTATTCGATGTACTGTGCGGAGTACAGTGCCTTACTTCGCATCTGTCACATAACTCCTTGTGACAAATTTCCTTTTTAACAACTGTCAACTGTCAAGCGATTTGAAGCATGTTTCTTCGGGTCTAATTTCAAGCCGCCGGTCGAAAATTTCTGTTGCCATGGTTACGGCGTGGCGTAAATACAGTCAAATTGTTGGTCATTCCAAGGCAGGCTTTATTTTTTTGCTACGTGCTTTCGCTTGGAACCGGGTCATCGCTACGAATTTTAGTTTATATCTCGAAACCCGCCCAGTTTACGAAAAAATAGAAAGAATCAAAAAAGTTTCAAAAAATCGTCTGGGCTATACTGATGGCTTTGTTCGGAAGAAAATGGACGGATAAAAAAGTTCTTTTGTAAAAATCGGTAGTGGTTGTTCGCTTCAACCCTTTGCAATGAGAATATCATATTAAAATGTTGCTCTAAAAATACAAGGTACACAAAAAAAAATTAAGCGTACACAATGTTGCTCTTAAGAATAACCCCAATAACTATACTCTTGACCAACCCTTTAAATGCCTCTAACTCTGTGCGGGAGCCCTAAATTAAAAAAAATATATAAAGGACCCCACCTAAAATCAATTGTACAATATGCCCTTGCAGTATTTGCGCATAATTTCCGGACACCTGTAAGTTTTCGTTAATAGATGTCAGGCGTTGGTACAGTTTTTTTCTTTGGGGTTCAACAGGTTATTTTGATAATTCGGACGTGATTTTTAGTCTCTTTTGGGAAGTGATAGAGTAGCGTAAACTTCGTGTGAATTTTATTTTAAAAGTGCGGCGTTGGTCCAGAGCGCGTTCTCTGAATTTTTGGGCAAATCTTCCTGGATTTTCGGGCAGGAGGTTTGAATTTCGTCATGGGACGGATTGTCAGAGTCCTCCGTAGAGGTTTCGTGCTTTTGGAGGGTGCAAGAGACACGCGATTCGTCCGGATTTTTTTGTGCTGGATTAACCCCACTCGCGCTAGCCGTTTTCCATCTTAAGGTAAAAGGGAGTTTTTGCTAGACGTTCGCTAGTTTATTTTAAGTTTTCTTTCAGGCTAATTCTTTCAAGCTAATTGTAGCAGGCTAATTGTAGCAGGCTGATTGTAGCAGGCTGATTGTATCAGGCTAATTGTATCAGGCCAATTGTACCTATACATTTTTTTTTGTATTTGTACGTATTCGTATACACGTGCATGACCGATTTGGTTTGGAGGTCATTGTTGGAGAGGGGTTTACGTCATTGGTCACCACCCTCACCTGTTCGGCAGTTGGAGCGGGGACACGAGGCGAAGTTCCTGGTCGCGGTGCGCGTCACGGTAGCAGCGAGTGCCGACGTTACGAGACAGCGCACAGAAGTCAAAACAGTAGCCAACGGAAGCCACCCGGACATCGGAAAACAGATGAGTCGTTTTATGTCGTTTTATGGGAAGCGTGAACCAGCGGGAGGTTGTTTCTGCAACTTATACGAGTTCAAACCTTTCGCAGCGAGAAATCGGCAAGCAAACCAAAAAAATAAATAAATAAATAAAACGACTATATCGCCACGCACACTTGTAACACGGGGCCTTATTACCAGACTTACGAGGAGTCGTATACAAGCCCGATGCTCGATTGTGGCCAAAGACGAATTTGTAATCGTAATAAAGATCATATTTAATCCATTCAGGCGCTAAGGATATTTACTTTTTCCGCGGACAATGCCGAGTGACTTGTTAATTTCGAAACCGGTACTGTAGGGGACCGGACTGGCCGGCGCGCGCCTCTGTGTGCGTACATGATAAACATACATTATTGTGCCGGAGCGATTTAACATAAACTTTCAGCGTGTAAAGTATGCTCGACCGGTATAACTCACCGTCGCTGACACTAATCCGCGAACGCCATACGTTATCGGGAACGGTCGCGGCTTAAAATTTCAGCAATCGCATTATAGAGGGTGCCATATATCAGGGGGTAAACCCGCTCCGCTAACTAGATGACTGTGTTATATTAAAAACAATAATTTACATTGAACGAGTCCGGACGATCCTTTTATTGTCGGACAAAGTGTAAAATCGAATAATAACATCATGCTACGAAAGCTTATTTTGGAGTGCGAAAGTTTAGTCTTCAGCCTTTGGCGTATCCATCTTTGCTCCTAATTCGCTTACATTCCTTACTGATAATGATTATTAATAGCCAATCAACATTAGTTAATAACCCCAAATCACCGTAGGGATCTGGTAGCAGCCGGACCCGTCGTTGTCTATCTCTTTAATTATAATTTATAATTTGTGATTAGCGCAGCGGGACGTCCGAACATCGATCCCTAGCGATCGCCGGTCGCTAACCACGCAGCCCGGAGGACCGGAGTAGAGATCGATCAGTAGCGGACAACTAATAGAAATCCGGCACTGTTTAGTACGGCATCGTCACGTCACTAACACGACGGACCGAGGTATGGTTATCAATAGTCAATCATCGGCCAGCAGGCAGTCTGGGCTTATAAAGCCGAGTCACCGAACAGGGACTCGGTTACTCCCACCTCGTGTAGAGGGTGCCACATACGCAAGTGAGAAGAAAGCCAAAAGATTTTCAATCATGTAGAGTGAAAGCACTTGGCATCCATAATGCTTTATTGTTAGCAATACCTAAAAAACGTTAATTCTAAATTAAATCCCGGTTCTTAGCTCTTCACCGTCCAGACAACGTACAAGAAACATTTAGCGCAAAATCCTCGCGTTTGACAGGTGTAATTTAGGAATTATTAATTGATCCCGAGGGCTACCGGACTTTTGCCGGCCGCTCCAAGCTCGATCGAAATTCCATCGGTCTTTGTTTAGACGGGCCGCTCCTGCTGTTTGAGGAGGCAGCAGCGACGATCGAGCGGGCCGTGAGACGGCAGTGGCGGCGGCAGCGCCCTCTCTCGCCGCGTCAGGGCCCGTTAATAATAACTTGTAATAAAGCCCCGGGACTTTTTTGTTAATATCTCAGTCCGCCTTCATCAGTGTTAACAAAGGCGCCCAATAACCTTTTTATGGCGAGCATTGTGATCCCGAAGCGCCCGGTTGCCCCGCGGGTGTCCTGACGTCATCATTCATTATGCTGAAACATTGATCAACATCGACGGGCTTTTGTCTGTGAGAACGCGCCTTTTGCTCAACTGGGAGCGGGGTACTTGACACCGAGGAGGACTGTAAGGAGGCGTAGTCCGTCTTGCTTTGGTATGTGTGGATGTTGAATCCAATAATCAAAACTGATTTTGAAAAAAAAAATTACAATGATTGTTTGTTGATAATCTTCATTCTAGGCCATGGTGGATTTAAGGAGCTTTGAAATCACATCTACCAAACCTGGATCTCATCAAGATAATAACTGAACAATCAATACCTCAGCCGAACAGGTACGGTACAACATTCGAAATGACGAAGCTAATACCGCAGATGGATTACTTCTGATATTGACCATGTTCTGATTTCAGCTTTTTCATCGTGTAGCGATATCCAGCCAAGATAATTAAATGTTTCCTCTGCTACACGTTATTATAAATTAATACACCTTAAATGACAAAGTTACCGTAATTAAATTAATGGACCAGCGTGGACCACACAAGAATAGGTGCTTAAGATAGCTTTCTAGATCAGTCACAGCACCTCACGGGTAATTTGCCTTTAAATGGGTAGAGTAACATCCGAAACTAATCATAGGGCGCCTCCTCCGTAACTTTGTTGAGTTTTATGAAAAGATCGCAGACCGCGCTTTTTTGTTGACCACTGAGAAGATTGCCTCTGGCCATACACGAGTGGAGGAGAAATTGAACACAAATAGAGGCACAATGATTAGCTTCGTCACGGTTGTTATACATTATTATGTTCTCCTTTCTGGCTTGTGTAATCGATGGGTTAGAAGTCCGTTCTCGGATTTATTTTCTTTTCTATCCCGTTTCGTTATTTATGTCTCGCAAGAAATTGTTCAATGGCAATTCTCAAATAGAATTATTGCGCCGATAATTCTTCACCCCGCGACCGGCGCAAAAACTCGATTAATAGAGATAGATGGACGTTATTGATTTCTGGTGGGAAAAAGCGGCTGTACATCTTCATAACTGTACGGACCTGATAATTGTATGGCATTGCTACCACATATTAAAAAATTTATTGAGATCGGTCACAGCGCGGACCCGCATATAAATTCCAGACACATTCCTATAGACCATCACTTATAATTATTGATCAATTAGCGGCCCTGGTGGAATCGTCGGCATGCGGACCGCGGATTGTTTTGTTTTCTGCTTAAGCAATTATCCGGTAATAACGTAATTTATTGGTGCCGTTTTTTACATTGTCGCCGACGGTAATGATAACTTGATATAATCGAGGGGTTATTACGCTTGGTGTAATATCGTTACGGAGTTAACTCTACAGTGCGTGGTATGCAGGCGAGGATAACTTTCTCGATTCCATAAAATATTTGTGTATCAGATTTATCCAAAACTTTCAACTTTCAACATATGTTTTATCAGCTCGCCATGGTGACGGGGAACCATATGGAGCTGGGAGATGAGGCGTTGAAGAAGGGCGCTTTAAATAAGGTTTTGAGCGATCGGACACCTTTAAACCGAACGTTGAAGATCTGAGACATAAGAAGCAAGTACTAAAGGAGAGTTAGTATTAAGAGGGGGTATTCTGGTGTGAATGGTCGAAAAATTGGTTAATTTTGATATTTTTTGGTAAAGGGTAAACCAGCCGTGGATCATTTTCAACACGCCGCCAATGACTCTCCTTCCAGGCAGGTCATATGCTCCTTCGTGGAACACTTGTAGAAGTATGTGGCCCACACAACTGTTTTCATTAACCATTTTCCTTGCCAGTTTTGCCATCTCCCCGTAGTCCGCCCCTTCTCTAGTTTGTCTAGTCCTTATGTGTTTTAGTAATTCTCTGCATAGCTCCTCAGTGCTTAAAACTTTATTATTAGGCGTATGAACATTTTAGTTGAATATTTTTGCAGTTTAAAGTTACAGTTCAATCCGTTCATCTAACGTACACCGTTAAGGTTTAAGCTTTCACGTTAAGGTTTTCGTTTCTATATCTTGATTTCCCCTGTATGTTTGTTATAACGGAAATTCAACTTGGTCCATGGGGTAGTTTTAGTTACTGAACCTCGATTTAAAGCTATTTTAATTTAATGTTTGTTAGTTTATGTACTTCTGTAGTGATTTATTTTTAAAGTGATTGTCAGAGGTATCTGTTTATTTTCTACTTTATTTATTCCATCATTATTAGAATTGTCATTGTGATGCGCTGCTGCATCGTTGTCCCGCGCGCCTTCGTAATTGACTCGAATGATCGCCATTAAAAGATGCAATCTTCCCCATTACCGGACAATATGGCGTCGACAAACAGAGCGTAAATTGAAAAATAATCCGTCGGACAATAATAGTCGGAGATTGAATAAAACTGTATGAAAGCAAGTAAATATTATGGGCCGGCCCACAATGGCCCCCGTATTGTGAGAGGATACGCGTCTGCGTGCGTCGATTGTCCGCCGTAGCGCCATCTACCTTACTCCCGGCGACTAATTGTTTTCGATCTGTCACGACGACAATGCCGCGGCGGCGAAGACTGCCGCAGCTCCGCCACGTGATAAATTAATGACAAAACGGGCGCGCTATAAAAGGAGGCGAAACTATCATCGCCTCGCGCTGCGTCATCGTCGCGTTATACTTTTTTAATCGAAACGCGAACTGGCCAAGTGGGCGCTCCGAGGAGTCCGCGCCTCCTCCATGTCGGGCTTTGAGCTTGCTCCAAAGCTCCGTGCGCAAACTCATGTTCTCGGAACGAGGACGACAATGGAAGAATACGTGTGGTTACGTGTTACCAGTCTGAATGGAGCGATAATAAAATAGATCCCTATTGATATTCCAAGAAGAGATTGTTATAGATATAACCCACATGCATTAGTAATTAGAGGATTGGGATTCCGCAATACCAACAGGTCGAAGATGCAGCATGACAAGTTCAACCCGAAAGATGAAACTTAACAAACTCGGTTTGATAACGTTTCCAATTGAATCCCACATCTCCTACTTCATTGTGTCTTTAAAGATGTGACACCACATCTAACAGACATTGCCATATATGGTCATCTTGAGATAAGTGCTGACTTGATACTTGAAAGAAGTTTTTTAAAAACAAGTAGGCCGACGACGAATCAAAACTGGCGCAGTCAGTAGGAAATTTCGGAGATTACCAAACCTTTGCAACGAGACCTACAGCGAATTGTGGTACAACAACCAGGAAACTTACAAGGAACACTACTGGGTCAAGGAGAAAGGATCAACCTGTCCTTCTTCAAGCGGCAAACCGAAGGTCCAGTCTTTTTGCTGAATACCCGAGGTGAACCAACGTCAGATGGAAGTCTAGCCCTTGTGTTACAAACGGACATGTAGACACCCTGTAACTAAGGCGAACTCTTCTGTTCCATCCTGAAGTACAGAAGAACAACAGAAACAAGAAGAAACAAAGGAAAACGGAAGATGAAAACCGCAATTAGTCTGTTCTTCTCGCTCCTTGTCATCAATGGAAGAGCAGAATTAATTCCAATATCAAGTTCATCAGGAATATTTCCTACACAGTTAGGAGCAGATTATAATTGTAAGCAATACTTTGAACTATTTTTACGAATAAATTTAGATAATGTTTTATTCATTGTTGAAAATTTTAATATAATAAACGATAAAATAAAGGACACAAATATGACAGAAATTAATGTCAAAGACCGAGAATTATTAACGGATATAAGAAATGAAGTAAATTACATGATAAACGATTTTGAACATTATCAAACGTACCAGGAGAGCATTAATAAATTTTCTTGGAAGTGCAATAAAATTTACAACTGGAAATTTAGACCAAGAAAAGCATGAAAAATTATTTAAACAACTTGTTACCGTTGACGCCGCCAACCCAACACACGCGAATTACAATATAAGACAATTAATAAACAAACAATACCCGGTACCAATTCCTCCTGCGCGGTAAGTCCTACGGCCACTCTCTGCTCTGTGCAGAAGGGTAGGGTTAGAAGATAAATTTTTGACGCCACGAGCTTTCTCATTAACGCAAGACTTACCTAACTCGCACAGGCTCGCACAAAAAACGGAATTCAAGAATTCAAGAAATTCACGCGGTAATAAATACCGGTTCTCGCAAAAACAAGGTAAGTTGTTTACAACCTCCCGCTGGTTCATGCTTATAAAAACGAAATTACACGCAATTAAATACGATAGATTCAACCACTCGTCTGTCTTCCGATGTCCGGGTGGTTTCCGTTGGCTACTGTTTTGGCTTCTGTGCGCTGGCTCGTAACGTCGGCACTCGCTGCTACCGTGACGCGCACCGCGGCTAGGAACTTCGCCTCGTGTCCCCGCTCCAGCAGTCGAACAAGTGGGGATGGTGACCAATGACGTAAACCCCTCTCCAACAATGACCTCCAAACCAAGACGGTCACGCACGTGTATACGAATACGTACAAATACAAAAAAAGCGTATAGGTACAATTGGCCTGATACAATTAGCCTGATACAATTATCCTGACACAATTAGCCTGAAAGAAAACTTAAAATAAACTAGCGAACGACTAGCAAAACTCCCTTTAGCTTAAGATGGAAAACGGCTAGCGTGAGTGGGATCAATCCAGCACAAAAAACAATCCGGACGAACCGCGTGTCTCTTGGACCCTCCGAAAGCATGAAACTTCTACGGAGGACTCTGACAATCCGTCCCACAGCTTACTGCTCGAAAATCCAGGAAGATTTGCCTAAGAATTCAGAGAACTCCCTCTGGAGCAACGCCGCACTTTTAAAAATAAAATTCACACGAAGTATTCACTACGCTATCACTTTGCAAAAGAGACCGAAAACCACCTCCAACCTAATAAAAATAAACTGTTGAACCCCAAGAAAAAAACTATACCAATACCTGGCATCTATAAACGAAAACCTATACTCCACGAGACCAACTTAAAAGGTAGGAAAGGAACAACTAAATGATCTAGGGATTGCATTTAGGAAACGTACGTTTGAAGATAGGTAGGAAATGGGAAATTGGATTTTTATTTTTAGGACTCACCAGGAAACAAACAGGAACCTGTAAGTCAGTCTCTAGAACGCAACCCACCCAACCTGCGTGCAATCTAAGAACACTAAACTGCACCAACATAAAAATTAAAAAATAAAACAAAATCAAAATTGGACGGTAACAATATGTCTACCCGTAATTCACCGGTGAACTTTGGAACTGGCCCTTACTAGACTTTGTGGCAGGATAAGAAAACTTCATTACTCTATAAGGAAATAAGCCCCCCACAAAGTCCACAGTCACCAAATAATAAAATACAATGCAAAGTAACAGCGTCTTTAACATTTATTTTTGGTATCTATTCTTGGTAGTCTATTATTTATTAACGTAACTAATTCGAAACCCAATGAATTAGAAAAATCGCTTTTGTAAAAAAAAAATTATTCGGCGCCTTTATTTAAAATCTCATTTTCGAATAAATGGCAGAAGTTTTCTGGTAAAAGAAAATAATTTTTTTCTACCATATGTAAAAGAGATTGAAACCTAGAGTTTAACTGGGTGTATATTATATTTAAAACACGGTAGAAAACGTTTATCTTAAAATTTTGTTCTTCGTCGATTTATTTAATTATCTATTTAATTCACTTTTAAACCTGGCATATAGTTTACTGTAACCAATTCTTGTTTCTTTTAAAAAATGTAAGCTTTTCTTAATTAAATCACGAACCTCACTTAGATTTATACTTTTATTTTTGTGCTGTTTTTGACACTAGGTTTAATTCCTTTAAAAAATAAATTCAAAATTTTCTATTCTGGATAGTATTTGTTTTGCTTTTTCACGTTCGTCTTTATACCTTAGTTTGATCACTGATAATGACAAAATTCGATCAGCTCAACTGGTGAGATTTATTTTTTTAATTGTATAGAAGAACCTGCAGTAAAACTTCGTAGCAAGTCCCATCGAAC
Organism: Diorygopyx duplodentatus; assembly: GCA_033557515.1. Taxonomy (NCBI): domain Eukaryota; kingdom Metazoa; phylum Arthropoda; class Insecta; order Coleoptera; family Scarabaeidae; genus Diorygopyx; species Diorygopyx duplodentatus. Next base: position 9,753 of record JAWQRJ010001350.1, read on the forward strand.
AATGCTTAAACTAAAAAATGTAGATTTTTTAAATTGTTGTAAAAAATGCTTCTATTTCGATGTCTTCCTTAACTGCATAATTAATAACTAAATTTAAATGCCGCACAATGCAAAAGCAGTTTCCTGAATATTTTTAATTTTTTTTTTTTGAACTCCTGAATACATCTCATTATTTTAAATTTAATCCAATCTCATTCAAACTGGCCACAATCGTTTTAGTTGTACCCTCCGCAGTTTGAGACTTAATCTTAGTGAAGTGTATAAAACTTTCTTCTATCAAGATTTTTTTAATTTAAATTAATTAAAATTCAAGTTTTCGTTTTCGTTATCTTCTTCCCTTCAATTGCAGCTGACGCTCCAATCGAAGATACTTTATCGAAAAACGTGTTGATTTTTCACAGTTTTTCAGAGATTCTGTTGATAATTTCATTTTTCTTTTTTTAGCTGCTCCAGTGATTTTACTTGAGCCTGCATCTGCTTTCATTTTTTTGTTCTGGCTCTGTACTGTTTAAAAAATATGTTAATTAAAGAACAAAATATTTAGGATGCAATAATTTACTTGCCGGATATGTATTAATAATTATTATTGGCACGATAATACACGATCGGCGTATATTGAACCGTGCAGAAAAATTGAAAAATAAACAAAAATGCGGGGTATCTATATGATTTGACCATAGAAATAATAAAAAACAAAGAAAATACTATAAAACAAAACCCGCAGAAATTTCTAAGACACCCCCAGATAAGAAAGAAGAATTGCAAAAAAAATATTTGAAAAAGTAAAGAGATGGTTAAAAATCCCGACTTCAAGCTAATATAGTTAATATTTAAATTAGCTTGAAGTCGGGATTTTTATTTTGTCATAACAGCGGTAGCCTTTGAAATAAAACAATGTTAGCGGCAGTCTGATGTCTAGCCTGCACTTCCTTTTATTTCATTTATTTTACCTTAAAAGATTAGAAAGATAGGTTTCGAACTTCAATTGTTTTTCTTCAATTGTTGTATTATGAAAATGTATCAAAACACAAATTCTAGGTAAATTTTAAGTTTTAAGGTATCTCAAGATCTTTTGAACTCATCGGCCCCAACACCTTAATTGTCAAATCGTCAAATGCTATAATAAAAATGTATACAAAAATTTACCTTGAATTTAGGACCCATAATTTGATATAAATAGTTAAAAGAATCTCCAATAATGTAGGAAGTCAGTGTAAGTCCATAAGGGGGCCCAAATATTATTATAAACTATTCTTGGCAAATAAAAATGAACAATTTATTTCATAAATTAATTGAATAAAATGATCAGTAATAATTTTAGTTGCAAAAAGTTTGAGTGGCCAAATTGCAGCATGGAAAAATTCCGTTTCGTTTGGGCCTATTTCTCGTAAACGCCGCCTCTACGCCGTTACCGCAGGGTAAATTCCGCTACAAAAGCAGAATTCCGCTACGACTGTCAACACTGTCGATGAGAATGGGCTCATTTCAGTCAGTTTGTTTTACCGATGGGCGCTTGGATTATCGGACGACGATATTTTTTCCTACTTTTATTGTTTTTTTATTAAGTTTCTATTATTGTTATACAATAATTATTAGTATGTGATATATTTTTCAATTTTTTTTAAATTTTAATAATAATTTTTCTTTTTAAATCAAAATTATTATAATTATTATAAAAACCGTCACAAAAATTTACATGTTTTTGATGATTTTTAACCGTGAGAGCAGCTGGCATCTAGTGTTTAAATGAGCAACTCCGACTTCTAGGAAATTCGTTCGACCCGGCAAGTTTATGACCCTTTTTTTCTCGTTGCCCTGGATAGCTTCAAAGTCTGGCAAAAGTCGTATCAATGGCATTATTTCAATGTTATACTCCGTATAACTCCTGGAATATAACATACGACAAAAGTTAACTATTTAATTTCTTATGTTAGTCATAGCTTTCAGATGGTAACCCATAATTTTTTATTTGGATTTTCATATATTTTAGTAGATTCATAGATTACTTGCAAATTCGAACCTAATTGATTGACTGAAGCAACTAGACGATGGTTGTTTATTTTCTCAAATAATTGTCGAGTTACCAAACAGTTTGAGTGGTACAATACTGGTCATAAAAGTACTTGAATCGAACTTCTCCTGAAAATTACTACATACAAACTTCTTTTTTGTCTGTCAGAAAACTCTGTTCGCTCGTTGCGAGATGGTTTGGAAGAAATCAAAGTTGATGGTGACGAAGAAATAGATGTTGACAAAAACATAATTTATTATTTAACCAACTATCGCAGATTTTAAAAACATTTAGAAAAAAAAACTTTAAAAGCTTTAAAACTAAAACTTTAGAAGCGCTCAGTCGTAAATTCCCGTCCAGTGCCCTCTCAATTTAAAATCAACCGATCGTATCAATCGATTGTAATAATTGATTTTAGTAGCTCTAACTAAGGACAAAAACTATATAAAAATATTAACGTTTACATATGGCATTAACTTTAAATAGATACCTTATATAATTAAATTTTCCACAAATATTATGTTTGATCCAAACATCAAATATGTATTTGATGTTTGGATACATATTTGATTTTTGATATTTGTTTGTTAAATGTACCTTTTAACGATAATTAAAGTCACTTTGAAAGTCTTTACAGCCCAAACAAAATTTCACTATACGTACCGAATTTCCTATTGAATCGACCCATTGTGCAACGCCTGCTACGTCAAGTAAGACTAAAAAATGATCTGGATACGTCGCAGGAATGTTTGACAGCACTACAAAAAACAAAAGTTATTATTTATAGTGTATAATATATAAGTGTATATAATATAGTATAAGTGTTACAAAGTTATTATAATCAAAATAGTAGCCGAATAAAAGGAATATTACTTTTGGTTAGCACTTCTTTCATAAAATAAAAAATATATTGTTTTAAACTGGCGTATGATAATATTGCACATCAAGTCATGTGGAAATTTTGAAAAACAAAAGCTTTTTCATATAACTAGTTCACTGTATTAAATTTCCATTATAACAATGCTTTATATTGTGAAAAAAAGTAGGAAGTATTGAAACAATTCTCGTAAAGATTTCTCGTAAAGACATATCGCTTGTAAATGGTTTTAAGATACATTTTCCTGAACTTATATTACGATGTAACTGTATACACCAGTAAAGACAATAGAAAGTACCATTTACGTACTGGTTTTATTCTAAAACGCTACTATTCTCTGTTACCGTTTGCCGTTCGTGACTCAAGCGGAAGCTCCTGAAACAATCTTTTAGTACTTCTTTCCTATTATCATTTATGGTTACTAATTGGTGGATACCGAACGCGCAGCCGACTACAACTGTACATTATCAGTGCGTCGAAGATGTAAAGTTTGAAGTAGCGTTACGTCAATAACGAAGGGAAGCTTTTAGCTCAGTGCAAACTTGGCATTAAGAACACTAAAATATTTAATAGCGGATGTAGTTAGCACCAAAGTCGTAACGACGAATCTTTGCTGCACCCACAATATTTGCATGGCCATAAACTAGACGTAGCTCGCACCGCATCTTCTCCAACATATCGTGTTATTTTTGTTAGGCACAAGAAAACGTCGGTCTTTCTGCACGAATCTATAGCAATTAATGTGGACTACTAATGTGGAAATGCGTTTGCATAAAAGGGAAGTTGAAGTTACTTCTTAGTAAAAGAAAAAATATCAAAATGGGCAAAAATACTACAGAAACAGAAGAAATAAAACGCTGGTTAAGAATATCATCTTATCATATGGTTTGTGGTATCCAATAATTGGTAATGTAACAGGAACTAAATGAGATTAAACATCTTTTTCGCTGTTGTGTTAACCATAAACACTAGATATCGTATACAGTTATCAAGAAAGAAATAAAGCTCTCTACAATTGCTGCTCGAAGTTGTACCAAACGGAAGCTATTAACTTGATTATAGAGAACATTTTCGAAAAAAAGAACATGAAACATGGCTACCTTAATCCGTAATTAAAGACAGTACAATGTTGTCGTTTAATGCCGCAGTTTAAGCATTAATCGAAACAAATTAGACATTTGAGAATATAATTACTTCTGACTTGTCATTTTTGAAAACATTCCTGAGTAATCCCATACATTAGCAATTTGAGTAGTATGAGTTTCGTTATCGGACGCGCGCAGCGTATACATTGCGTGCGTCCAAACACAATAAATAATTCCGCTCAAGAGCAGTGAGAGCGTAATTATGACTGTCCTTTTTCCCCTCTGCTCGGTTTTTCCTTTCGCGAACCCGAGAGCGCCTAGAGAGTCGACAGTATCTAATTAGACTCGCTATATTAAGCGGTCTTAATAACTCTTTCTTACTGGCGACTCAGCGAGCTGGCGGAAGGCTTTCTTGCTCATTTCTTTGCGTCAAATATCCGACGGCAAACCGTTTGATTAATACTAAAAGGGGCAAGGAGTCTACTCTTTGCTCGTGCTATTTAATTGCTGGCAAAATAAACATTGCTAGTAACCAAGGTCGAATAATTAAAAACGATTTTCCAATGAACCCATAAGAAAGCGTTCAGTTTTGTTATTTTCTAGCTTTTATTTAAGCTGGAACCAACTTTGGAAACTTACAATTGTGCTGTTTATTGCTTTTGGTATATATTTGTGCTCGAAAGAAAAAAGATAATAAACGCGACATAAACTGACCAGCGTTGCGTTAGTTTTGGTACGACTCTTGTATCTATATGCCACATCCTAAAACAAGAAAAAGTACAAACTGGATGGATTAACAAGTTAAATAATAATCTAATAATCCTCAAATACTGGTCTGGATCTATCAGCAGCATCATATTCATTGTAAATGATTATATACAATAAAACTATTATTATTATTACAACACAGCATATAGAAATTGACCTAGTATTACGGTTGAATTCTTTTTTTTACCTTGCATACCTCTGCGCGCCAGTTGTCTACTGGGCGAAGATATATTTAATGGCGTGCACACGAACATTGGTCAGGTCATGGTCCGTAATTAAAATTTCAAGCGCGTCGCGGCGGTAAAAACGCGTCCGCTCACATCGCAATTTATTCCGTAATAATCGCCTGCGCGCTAAAATTCCCTTTTTAGCGGCCACCGCAATTACTGTCACAATTTGAACGTTGCGCGGCGAGAGGTTCGCGAGCGACGCACCAGCTAATGATACGGCCGGCGCTACGGATCATGTCTTAATTCTTTATTGGAGACGTCCAGATTACCGCAAACGTCCGCCTGAATTAAGCGCGGAGCAGTAAACGCCCATCACGAGAGCGGACTTGCGCGCCAACCGCTTTCCCGAAGACAGCTCAAATTGCGACGTATAACGGCCAGAGGTTGACAGCTAGAGGTCGAAATTTGCCTCTATTGCCAACGGCAGCAAAGCGAAGTAACGTGTGTTACAACCGTCGATTGCCGATAACGTTTCTGATCTTCAGTCAAGATATTTTTGATGCTTTTACAAAACTTTTATTTTGTCTCTAGAATTTAACACCTCTGGAAATCACTATTGCTAAAACAATATTGCGGATTTACTACTTAAACGAAAATTTCTAATTTGTATGTCATAATTAATTATTTTGACTTGCACAAAAATGCGTAATGGGAGTACCGATTTAGAGGTCTATGCAATACTAATGTTTTCAGACTGACACAAAACATGTAGTAAATTCTAATTATGTAGGCTGGTATCATCTTAATCTATTTTAACAAGGAAAACACAAGAACATAGGAGGCCGTGCGAAAATGCAATTTCGCACACATATTATTTGGGGAGACTAAACAACATTTACAAATTCTGGTATGTTCTGCATGTATTTTTATGCCACAGAGAATCCCCGTTTAATCCAAGAGGTGGGACATCAATACCGTTTTTATCTAAACATTTGATGCGATTTGTTGGACAAAGAATTACTAGGACCGTATTTTATTGAGGGCAACCTAACTGCAGCAAAATATCTGCAAGTTTCACAAGATAATATTCCTTTATGGCATCTGCAGAATAGGCTCTGATTCCAACAGGATGGATAGGGCCCACACAACTCAAGAATAATCGCAGAGTATTTAGATGAAACATTTCCTAATCCGTGGATTGGAACAGGAGGTCCAGTAGTGTGGCCTGCCAGATCTCCAGATTTAAATCCACTCGATTACTATTTATGAGGGTATCTTGAAAACAAAGTGTAGCATAGTACAAATTTAACTGAATAGTTGTGTGATACATGTATGGTTGAATTCATGACAGAAAAGTATTTTAAGGAGCGTCAAAAAAAAATCAGGTCCGTATTTAAAAAAAATATGTTGGGAATGGTCCGGCCGATACGAAACTTTGGATTCAAAATATGATTACGTCAATTTAAAGAGAACTTATAATAAAATAAAAAATATTAATAAAGTACT
>JAWQRJ010001351.1:0-16167 GCA_033557515.1 Diorygopyx duplodentatus
GTAATATATTTTATGAAATAATCATTTGCCAAGTGTAAGAAGCAACACCAAACCGTTAAACATTGTTATAGTTGACTGTATCAATAAAAAAAATTGTAAAGAAAACTATCGACACATAACGGTTAGAACATGTCACGGACGAATTTGTTGAACACATTTAACGACTTACCTAACAGATTTTATTGAAAATACTAATCAGTTCTGAATTCGTTGGACGTTTTTGTCTAAAAATGGCTTAACCCCGGTTAATTTATCACAATTTTAAAATTTCCTTTTTTTCGCATTCTTTCCGACCACTGTGTGGTGTTGCAATTTTCCTACCGGAATATTTTTGAAACGTAGATTACAACTTCCAAGGATTTGAAAGTAGACCCCGTCACTACTCATATTATAGAAGAATTGGGCAATTCCTTATTGCCTAGGAGTTTCTGTCAAGGAATTAAGCAAAGATTAGGTCTGCCATACATCGAGAACGATTTCTCGGTGCTAATTCTTCCTGGCTTCAAGGAAATCTCATGCTTCCTAATACAGTAATGCAAGATGTGCTGGGTACAGTACAAGGAAGTTCAAGTACTAGGTTTGGTAGATCACAATAATCATTTACCAAATCTAGTTTGAAAAGCAAGCAAAGAAAAGCGAAAGGGCTTGTTGAATCAACAAGACAAAAATAATAATTTATTCAAGAGCCCAGCGAATTACCTACTGATAAAACCCTTGCACTAATTGTTGATACCAATCTTTCCACTCGTCAATACAATATTATTCGTAAGCAAGTAAAAGATATTGACAGCAAATTATATCCAACTTCAGTCTCTAATAGATCATACTGTGATAAGATTGTGTAGAGTGCAAGAAAAAGTTATATCAACTTTGCATTCTTCAGAAAAAGAACATCTTCATGTAACTATATTCCCAAACACCAAACAGGTTGTAATGGTAATTCAGCTCGCTATAGAAGTGCAAAAAAGTCTGCAGACATTATTGGAGATAATCAAGCTCTTCATGTAATATTGAAATGTTTAAATTGTGACTTCGCAGTCAATTTAAAGAAATTTGATGAACATGCAAAGGATAGGGTGGAGTTATATCTTAAAGAATATTATTGGTGCTCCATGCCAGTAACTGTCCATAAAATTATTGCTTATTTGAGACATTATTGCTTCTTTCATTCTTCCAATTCGGCCAATTGTTAGCCGAAGAAGCACAAGAGGCGAGAAATAAGTATAATAGACAGTATAGGGAACTGTTCAGCAGAAAAACTTCAATGGACACAAATGCTTATTTGATGAATCGGTTATTGATCACATCAAATCCAGTAATTGCAAATTTACGTACTAAACGCGGAAAAATCATGACACAAGTACTACTAGATTTATTAGAAAAACAGTGTTAGTTTTTATATTATACTCATTATAACTAATTAAGTGAAAATATATATTCAATTATTTATTTTGTTACAAATAGTCTCATTAAAGTAATAAAACCTATTATACTTTTAGCGTAATATTTTTGTCCGGCTAGATTGCTGAAATATCACGCTGTGCACTTTGTTTCTACAGTTTCAGGAAATTAACAATATAACATTTTGATATTCCAAACCCACCCCATTCGTTTTTTTGGGGGCATTATTTCAAAGGAGCATTATTTCACTTTTGTAGATAATTAAGTTGGGCTAAATTCCGATTATGCTCAGCGATATTCAACTTTTTTTTAATTTAACAACACAAGCCGTCTTAACAATAATTTTAGTTTAGTGAACTCTTACTATAACATTTCATCTGTTTAAGACTCCACAAGAGACTGCATAAAAGTTTACCCAAAAAGTCACTTTTATCTACATTATTGTTCCAAGTTAATCACTTCGCCATCCATCGCGATGTTTCCATCATGCATTTGCGCCGTGAATTGTGCGCTCGAGCACCGGAGCGTGAACGAAACAAAGTGTCTCTGTAGCATGTAACGGGCTACAGAGACATGTTAGGCATGAGCCGTATTGCGTCCACGCGTAGCTATTTAGCCGTTCCCTTTGTGCCAAAGTACTTATTTAAATTGCGTGGTCACGGTGGCACGGACGCCACTTCAAATTTACATTGATTAAAACCGAAAATCGGCCGGCAAAGCACCAATATCGCTGCCACACTGATAGTCGGCCCATTGATTAAATCGTCATCCTGTAGACAATGCGATAGTGGACCCTCGAATATTACTCCACTTATGGTGCGCGTTCAATATGTTGGATAAACGTTTTCCCAAATTAAGCGCACCGTGTAATTCAATATAACCATTATTCACGTATACTGCCAAAAAGCGAAAAGAAAAACTAGGCTCTGCCAGGACTAATTCCAGAACTTTAGTATATATAATTGGATCATATCTGGTAGACCGAGCTCGCTCAAGCGTCATCGTGTGATCAAAGGTCAAACTAACAGAACAAGCTCGTTTCGTTCTAAGAGTTTTGACCATACGATCTCTCGATCCGCCAGCTATTATAATGAGTAAAAACTAATTTTATTGAACGTTGAGACCTATCTCAATCGATTCCTGAATCCTGAATCGCCTCAGCTTCAACTTTCTAACTCTTCTATTTGGTTCACTTCTTTTTTGAAAACAAATGTCCGAAACAAGTAAAAAAATCTTTCTTTACTTGTCCGAAAGACTTTCCCGAAATTCCAGCAAATTTCCTACCTAGTCTCTCACTAACACTCTGCTTAAGGCAAGATAATCCCACGTAAGCATAGTCTTGCATATCAAAAATTAGCATAAAATACTACGTTGTGCGCGAGTGACGCAAATAGACATAAAAATAATTTTAGCCAATTAACAGCTAAAGTAATTTAAGACTTTAGCTATTAATTGGAACAAAAGTAGATCCTCCGTAGAATAGACTCCGAAAACAGTTGAACCCAAAGCTACTAAAATTTTCAGTACACAAATAGCTTCGCTCTCGCATTTAGACAATGCCAACCTGACAACTACATCGTTTTCACGGAAACCCGTAAAATTCTCCCCCGCCTCCCCGCGGAACAGGAGGTCTTTCTATTTTGCCTTGCTTCTGGGGATTTTCTGGCGCATATCCCGACAAGATATGAGAGGGAACGGCGCGAGAGCAACAGTGGAAAATCGCGTCAGCCCGCGGTCCTGGGGATCCCTCCGAGGCGGCACGTGTCACTCTTCGTCTGAATCCTGCCGTGGCCGGGAACGAAGAAGGGCAGGAGGGAGCAGAGGGTGGGCGACTCGCGCGCACGGATCGTCCTGGGAAAACTTGTTGAATACTTTATGACGTTCACCTACGTACGATGCCAGCCGCGATCGGATTTTGGCGACGTCTCGCCCAGAATTTTCCCGGGAGACTGCGGGGAAACGGCTAAATCTGTTAGTTGGTTATTCCGTTAGAGGGAGTCCTGAGTGGAGATTATCGTGCCGGTTTTGCAAAAATCTACTTTCCGTCGTGGCTTTGTGGATTTTTAGTGAAAAATCTTTAATGGATTCAGTAGTTCAACCAACCTCCGCTGGGGGAAAGATTCATTCAAATTATAGAAATTATCGTATTAATAACGAGCCTTGCTAAAGAATTCGAATACTTCTAGTCTTTAATGCAAAACTTTTTTTTCTTAAAATTCTCTACGATTTGAATGATCAAATAACTTTACTCATTAACTCTTATTTCGAAAGCTGTTAACAAGTATTAAAAGTGAGAAATAGGTCTACTTGAAGTACATGGCTTCCAAGAGATCCCTGAGAAATGATATAATGGCCTGGTTTACCACAAATGGCCTTTCAATGCGCACTTCATCAATCCATCCTATCTGTTTAAAATATCTGGAGAAATATCCATATCGATATTAAAAGTTGTTTACTATTCGTTATTCCAAACCTATCTGAAAGCTTGGGGTAACTCCATCAGCATTATTGCAAACGTATAGAAATATTTAAAATCATCATAAAGAAAGTTCAATAACTTGATAGTTTAACAATATTAACTATTTGGTAAATACAGATGCCTTTTCAATAGATGCATGCATCGAATCCCTTTAACATACAATTTTTTGATGTTATGGTGGCTGTTCATAATAGTTGTATCAGTACTGCTCCTTTTTTAGGATATGGGAGCAAAATTTTATACCTTAATATTACCTGTGGTATCTCCATGAACATATAAAAATGTGTCACATTTAAAGAGCCTTTACTTTTGTGAATAAGATGTATTAAAAAAGTTTCATTTAAGTTAAGTGTCTATCTATGAAAAAATCGTTCTTACAAGTATATGCCATACCTTATGTTAAAATAAAACTATATTATGTTGTTCTACAAACAACACTTTTTATTGCCCTGGCACGTGTTTTGATAGGATACCTATCATTTTCGAAGAGGAAATGACAATATAATCAAGTTAAAATTATGTTGTTTGTCGCCCATTAGTATAATTTTATTGCTTAAAATAAGATGGAGATGTTATAACAAGTAAGTCAGATTTCCATAATGTAAGCTTCCATATTTAGTATTAATGAGAGAAGACATACCAGATACTAATCACCAATTAGAACATACTAAAATTAGGCATTTTCATTTACCCGACGAAACCATTACTTAGTGGTTTCGTCAGAAACAAATGGCGTTTCTGACGAAAAGTTTATTACGTTGTTGTAGGCTTTCGCGGCCGGTGTTCAATCTTCTTGGCTTTCCGGTGATCGCCGCGTCGGTGAAGAAACTCTCCGTTGACGTTTCGCCCTACGTTGCAGACGGCATCTTCAGAACTAACTGATGATCATCAGTTAGTTCTGAAGTTACTATTAAAATATTATTAATATTAAAAAGTTTAAAAACAAGGGACATTCTAACAGCCATAGTCTCTGAAACAAAGTGGGCAACAGAAAACATACTTGTTGACTTTTCAAATCAGCAGGAAACAGATGCTCTGCCCTGGCTGGTTCGCCAACGCCAGCCGCAGCAGAGAATTTGTTACTTTCTTGGCTTGTTAAATCGCTATTGTAAAATTAATAAAATCATTTTTAAATTATTTGAAATGATGTGCGAAATTATTTTATAAATTCTATAAAATCAATTTAAAGTATAAAATAAATGTTTGCTCGCTATAACTTGCGGATCGAAGAAGTTATCGTGTGGTTGAAAATTAAATTAACTTAAATCTGGTGGACTGTCAGGTTTGAGTTAGTTTGACCTTTGAACAAATGATGATACTGTTGGATTAAAAATGTTTTGTTTTTGAAATCGAGTGAACTGTGTAATTTTTTTATTTATATTTATTTTTAATAAATTTCAAAATTACTATTTGGATGAATTTTTTCAATACTGCAATTGGAAAAACGATTTTTTAAAACTTTTTATGTTGATTGTTTTATTCAGCAGATATATTCATTTTCTTGTTAATGTAACTTATTGTTATTGGTTAAAAAATAATCCTAAAAATCGTGCGGATCATTTTTTTGGTATATATCCAAATTGTAATTTTTCGTTCTGATTTTGACGTTACTAAAATTAGTAATAAATTTTTATAAGCTGTTATTATTGTGACAGAGTAATTATGAATGTGACAATGATGAATTCATTGTCATTAAGATATTTTATTTTTTTTAACATATTTATTTTTGTTTTATTTTATTTTCATTTTCGATGAAAGTAAAAAAAATGGTATTTGGGAAATTTATTCTTCCTTTTTTTGTGGTATTGAAAACAAAAGAAAAGTCAACAGTTCCATACTTTAATGAGAAAAAACATTTTGAGAATTTTAGGGGGTATTGTGTGAAATTTTACAAATGTGTAAAATTTCACACTAATGCGCCCGGACAAATAAATTAATAATTTTAGCTTGTTTGTTAGTATAAAATTTGTGCTCAAATTGTTTTGGTATAAGAAAAAATGTGACTTTTCAAAAAATTTACCCGCAAATCTCTAAACGTAAATCCCAGATTGGTGACAAGAGAGATACATGTATTCTTATATTATCCTATTTCTTATAATATCCTTCTTATAATCTCGTTTTAGGACTAGACGGTAGTGGTCTCTTGATTGACATTATCTTCCAATTTAGACAACAACTTTCTTACTTTATTTTTAAGTAAATTTTATGCTTCTGAGTACCTGTTTTAACCTTATATTTTGACCCAGTACGCTGAATTCATTACCTGCACCTGTCATCATACCTTAAACCAGATTTGTTATCACATTTCATTAAAAAAAAACTTATTCCCCTAACTGCAAAATCCGCAGTTATTGAAATATTTCCCATATCTGGAATGTCAGAATATAAAAGTATAAAGATGCAGAGGTGTAGCTCTCTTTTGTATCAATTTACAGAAAATGTAAAATAATGAATAAGTCTCTAATTTTTGATGAAAACTTGTTTTTCGGAAATTTTTGGGGTTGCTAAATCAAAAGATGAAGTCAAAAAGTCAATATAAGTAAAAGTATTGATCTAAAAGTATTGACCCGAATATAAGAGAGTTTTTTTCACTGAAATGTTATTCAAAGATCAGGGTCATCTTATGTTCACTTATAATTGAGGCCGTCTTATATTCTGTCTACGGTAATATAAATTCCTTAATTTTTGTTTGTAGGCGATTTAAACACAGAAAAACAACTCAAGGAAATTAGTTCAGTTAACATTCAGTTTCAAAAGCTTAATATTTTTTATATTAATTGACCCAATTTGCGATTTACTGGTAAGGCTATAATGTGGTTGCTAACTATGGAGAATATCAGTTTTCAAAACGTTGAGCCTAAACCTGTTGAATAAAAAATATAGATACTAGACCAGATTAGTAACTAGAAAAAACCTCAGTATATAATTTTCTGCTATAGCATTTTTTGAAACGGCAGATTGATCAAACTAAGATTTTGATTACAAAACAATAAGATATTCGTCTAAATTTGTATTTAAAACTGGAATCAATTTATGCAGCTTTGTTAATTTAAATAGAATGCCCCCCATTTTAATTTTTTTTTTCTTAATCTATATTCAATTTTCAACAATTTTCGTAATACATTTGCCAGACCTAAACTTAATCGTTTTCGAGATATTGATTTTTTTCGCAAAAATTGTGCAACCCCAGCAACATTTTGAAAAATCGAATTTTCATAATTAGTTTTGTGCGATAATGTTCATACTTCATTAACCATTAGTTGGGACATTTAAATTTTCAGAAATACACCCAGCGGAACATTCTTACGTACATTCTCTACAAAATTGAATTTTGAAATAAGAAAACTTTAAATGGCAAAAACTGATTTTTCTTTAAATGGCACCTACCAAATATTTTTATCTTATCGGATGTAGAATTAAAATCCTTGTTAAACGAGATTTGGTTTCCCTATACCTAAAATATACCATTTTCCCATTATTTAAAGTTTTTCGAGTTCTTGCTGGAAATGGGATCCTTTGGCAATACGTTCATTTGTTGTAAATTGGATTGCCTACAAATTAGTTATCAATTTTGACATTTACGTAAGTTAGGTTCGTTGATTTCATATTTAGAGAAGAATTGGAACATCGAGTTCGAGGAGCTTTTGGTGCATTAGATCCGATTCAAATTCGAAATGGAACTGCCAATAGAGCCAATTAAGAATTCTGATTTGGTTAAAAAGAAATGGCGGACCATCTGAACATTTGCTTTAGTAATTTATGTCTTAAATTACCATAAAAATAAACTAAAACCATAACTACATTATTTTGTCAAGAACTAAACGTGCGAAATATCTTGATAACTTTATTTCCAATGATACATTCAATTAATTTTTCACCCTAAATATGAAATCAATCAACCTAAGTTACATACACATCAATATTGATAACTAATTTGTAGGCAACTCAATTTAGACACCTTTGTATCATCATCAGAATAGGTTTAGAATATTCCATCTCAAGAAACCAAGTTTCTTATTGATGTCACAAATTTAGAATTTTGGCAGAAATTCAAAGCTGATTATTAACGCTCTGTATCTCATTTAACATCAAATTTTAAATTAACACAAGTTGGACTAAACCACAATATTCTTCTTTGTGGATTGCTTATAATTTAAAGATTCTTTTTGCATGGATGATGACGATGACCTCAAGAATCATTGAAATAAGTGGAAGAAGGATCTTAAAATCCCAGTTTACCCCATATTAGAATTGAATCTAGAAGAAGTCCTAAAAATTCGGACCATTTCCTTTTGCCTCTGTTCTTTGTGGTATTAACATATTCCTATAAAAATTTCATAACAATATTTAATACAGTTCAAAATGAAATATGTCCTATAATGTGACCAATAAATGACCAATGTTATTTATTTCGCAAAGTAAAAAATAAATGAATAAAAATGAATAATTATAATTCACTAGTTACATCAAAGTCTACTTTTATTATTATTTATACTTTTATTTTATTTATTGTTATTTAATTTACAACATATACGTGATGTCCCATTTATCTATATTTCCTTGATATCAGCTAAATGGTTAGAAAGAGAAAAACTTTAAACAGAAAATCGATCCAGTATTAAAGAATATAATTATACAATTACTTTTTAGTTTAACTTTTAGTTTTAGCGTTATCATAGTTATCCTAACTGAACAATTAATTTTTCCAGGGAAGAAATGGTGGAAAAAATTTTAATCTTTGGTGAATTCGACACAAGCATTTTACTAGTTTATATTCGATTTCTTTTTATGGTGTTTTACAAAAAAAAACAAATTTACTGTACTGAACCAACTATTGTCTAAGAAATATTAATATGGACAACATTTTACAGCATTTTACGTTAGACTTTGATTCTTTATTATTTTACAACTCTTGTTTACTCTTATAAGCCGGTAGTTTAATTACTAATAAGAAATTAAACAACATAAAAGTCCTTTTTTAGCAAGGGTTCATATCAAATGAAGTCTGACTATGACTGTTGCAATTCAGTTTCACAAATGTCCCTTTCCGACCTCAGTTATTATTTTTCAACATACAGTGTATTCGCTTTACCTTAGGCATTATTAAATACTGAGAAAGTAAAGAATATTTTCGAATATTGAGAAAGTAAAGAAATGGTTAGAAATCAGACTAATAATAATAATAACACTTAAATAAAATCGAAAGAGAATACATGTTGATGAAAGATAACACCACTGATTATGGAAAAACACCGTTGCATTTGAAAAATTATATTGATGGGAATTTCCAAAATTTCAATGTTCGTATCACAAACCTTTCGCTTTCCAGAGCATTCAGTTTAGGAAGAAAACAAAAATAGTTTTCATTTTAAAACATCAAGTTATCCATGATGTAATTTTCCAACATGATAATTATGTTGGAAAATTACATACATATATGTTTAATATTCGTGTGCATTAGTAAGTGTACATCGAAAAGGGTAGTATTTTTCGCGATTAATATAAGGGTGACATCCAAGATATGATATCTCATTTAGTTTTTATGATATCCCATTTTCGGAAACCCTGCAAATGTCAAATTTATTACAAAATGTCAAATGACTCCGAAAGGGCCCGCTTTCGATTAGTTATGTAATTAATAAAGTAAAGTGGTCATTGATGTTATAAAATACAGGGTATTCCATTTAAAAAATAAGTTTGACTCTTGTAACACTTTCCTGGGTGCCCTGTATACTAGAAAATATTATTTTAAAATAGTATTTTACGCTCTGCTGTTTAAAACACTGAATCGATTTCTTATTTAAAGTTTTTTTCCATCTCGAGCCATTTAGCTATCAAAGGAATACTATCAGATAAATGGGACATCTGTATGTTGACTCTCTAAAGGACTTCATATAATTCATTGTATTTTATGCCCCTGTCATTTACTTAATTTTTCATCTACTCACTTATTGTCTACAGGTAGACTTTAATTCCGTAAACCTTGCAGCCTTTCTAATTTTCAATATATGAATCATGGAATGCTGAATCATTAATATTGTGGTAAATAACACGGTATTAAAATTATATGTTTCAGCCTAGGTTTAATGTTAAGTTTATGTGGATTACGTACGTTCAATTTCTATCTTATTTAGCATTTTGATTTTAAAAAGAGCGCATTTTCGTACGTAGATTAGGGAATAATTTTTAGCCTTAGTTACTACACCTTTAGGAACAAGTAAAAACGCACTACAAAATATAGTAATTTTTCAATGTTTTGATTGTAATAAGAAACAATAACCCGTTAAATGGGCATATTGCACTGCAAAATATATCATAGTATACTTTAGTTTCCTTTTCCAATTTTAACTGTTCACTCTCAGTTCCCTGCCATGAATATTGATGTCAGCTTGTTCGGTTGCAGCTCATTGGCCATGAACAACAACAACAACCTGGCGCTGAACAACAACAACCTGAACACGACGACCGCGACAACGACTACCACGACGGTCTCGACGCAGATGAAGAATGAGAACGAGCTCGACCAGCCGGATCCAGACAACATCAAGATGTTCGTCGGGCAGGTGCCGAGGTCCATGGACGAGGAGGACCTCAAGAAGATGTTCGAGGAATTCGGCCGTGTACATTCCATAAACGTCCTCAGGGACAAGGTCACCGGCGCCAGCAAAGGTAAGCCATACATCCGGTAACTATCTACCTATTGTTATCTATGAGGAAAAAATGTATGGGATAAAAAATACACCAGCCCAAAATGATATATAACTGTATAATACGTGATTTACTTTGGCAAGTAATGCATAGAAGCTGCACTTGTAAGCTACACTACATACGTTAAGAAAAAGAATTAATATATTGGTATCATATTTCACTCTAATGTGAAGTGAAGAGCTTTTTCTTGGATTTGGCGTATAACCAAAACGGACCCACTTGTCTACTCATTCCAGTTTCCACAGTATGAACATGATCATACTGCAATAAATAAGGACCGTGACGAGCAGAAATGTGATATTTTAATACAAAAACGTCACATAAAATACTGCTACTCGTCTTAAATTCTAAGAACTGATTTACAAACTTCCTCCTGCTCCATTTTATTACAAGACAACTTTAAATTAATTTCCACGGAAGTAAAGTATATTATATTATACTGTATTTATGCAAATGGATTCAGGCGTGTTTTGCACGTTAAATGGTGAGGTTTATTGTACAGTTTTTAAAGGTTAAACTTTCCGATAAACAAGCTAACAAGTAAACAAATAATAGTAACGCAAGAAGTTTTTAACGTTTGTTCGTTCTTTATGCACTTCATTATTCAGCCTCTAATTACAACAAAAAAATTATTAAATGTGTTAGATAAAATCAGAATAGGCACAGGATGCTTGAAATTCTAACCTCACTGATGAGTCCTTTCAATGCTCATCTTTAGCTACGTTTTTGGAAATAGGGGCATATTGTTTTTATGCCAGCTTATTAATATATTTTTATGTTAAAATGCCCAAAATGCAAAACGTACGATAATAGTTAATGTTTTGATATCTTTAGTAATTCGCGAGTTATCCGGACTGTAAGTTTTCAAATTGTCACAGTATATTTTTGTGCTAACTAAGTTAAATCTGCTAATTTGTTAATCTCTTCAATATGCTGTGGTCTCGTTATTATGTGTCACTTTGAACATCTGAGGAAACATTCTGATGACAGAAGGGAAGAATTCTTCGGTTAAACAACCAGTTGTTTAACCGAAGAATTACACACAAGGCTTAGCTTTCGGAATAATTTATTCCATCATCCGGGCATCACTACAAAACGATCAAACGATGATAAGTCACATGTCTTAACCTACAAAACTTTTTTCCACTTACAATAAATATTCGTGAATCTAAGATCCCCTTTACAAAACATTGGCAATTTCTCCATTGTCTCCTAAGTCAAACTAAAATGTACAATTACAAATCATAAAAACATTTTTAAACTTGTCACACCAAATTAAAATTGACCAAATTAAAAGACGGAAAACCATGTGACTTTTCTTTAATCTTAAGTTGGCTATGGTTAAAGGATAGCGTAAGGCGCAAGCTGTTACTAAAAAGCGTAACATTTTACTCAACAGTGAATTTAAGATGATAGTTTCACGAATTTATTTCATAAGTGGAAAAAGTTTGTTAGGTAAAGACATGGGTTCATCATCGTTTAATTGTTTTGTAGTGATTCCCCGATGATGGAATAAATGATTGTAAAAGCTTAGCCGTTTTTTTTTAAAAAAGAAGTCTATCATTTCATTTATCCACAACAGTTTGCTTAACCGAAGAATTCTTTCCGTGAAGAAATTTTAACGTATCTCTATTTTTCTGATACTAAGGTAGTATATGCACCTTTACTCTTTTAAATGTAAAACTACAGTTCGATCAACGAACCCATGAGTGCACTTCAAATTCAGACAAATGGATGATTTTGTTCACAAAGGAATTATTTTGTTGTCCACGTAAATTACATAACCAAGGATTTCAATTTCTATTTGAAAACATTGAAATAAACCTAATTTATTTTACCATGTGCTGCAAAAATCGACAAAAATTATTTATTGATTTCCGAAATCAGACACTTCGGCACAAAGCTTCTTTCGATTACGAAAATAAAAACGTGGTTTATTAAGTTTTAATAAATCAAAGAAGAAAACTTTTACGAAAAAAGCAAAGATGAATTGGAAAACTTTTAGAAAAAATTATAGTTTTTAATATTAAAAACAACTACAGTGTGCGTTTTTAAAAACGAAAGGGGGTTTAAAATTAAACCGTTAACAAAGAACAGAACATAAGTCCTCCTAATGACAAATCTTAATTTCGGGAAACGCTTTCCAAAGTTTAAATCACTTTGCAACCACACTAACTTCAGTGCATGTTTGGTTGCATAGACCATGACTTATTTTTCTGTCACTACTGCATGTTCAACTTTCAGTCAGGTATAACTACAAATTTATTAATGTCATTTAGCAATGTAAAGGGAAGTGTCAAGAAATTTAAATCACTTTTTTCAGTCGGATTGAATACATTCTTAAACTACACAGCACATCAAAAGGGTCATATGTGGATGTCACACCTATTCCATACGCCATACGCTTAAATTAAATACTCTTGTTAGTATGAAAACAGAGTGCTCGTTCATTCAATTTACTTCAATCCTTTATTTGTAGTTTAGACAGTATGTAATGGGCATTAAACATAACTATAGTATAGCAATATACAGTGTAATAGACATTACTAGTAGATATACATACCTAAAACGCACAATATACAAATAAATTCGAAGCATTTAACAAAGCGCAGTCAAGTCTTGTGCTTTACGTTGTAAATAAAAATATGTATACCTATATCGAAGGAAAATACAATATTTTATGCTCACTAAACATAGTTCGGAAAGATATTAATCTTATTATTTTCTTCTTCTAGCCAAGGCAGACGACACTACAGTCTGTTTTTTACTTTCTCTCATACACAGAGAAAGTAATGCATTCGGTCCATAATTTTGAAATGCCAAAAATTTAAAAAAATGGAAACAAAACATCAGTGGGGTTGTAATCGGCAAAAATTATTCAAAAAAATATACTATACAGGTGACTCGAATTCATTCCCTTACTTCTGATAGTGAAGATAACTGTACCACGCTTACATTTAACAATTTTATAATAACCTTATTCAGTTTGTTGATATACGATTCATACTCCTCCGCTTTATCCTCCAGTAGTCTAAATAGTGGGATGGTATAAGGGTGGTGCCAAGTTACTATTTCTATGTCAAAAGCTCTTCCCCTTCACCTTATTGTTCGTTGATATGCAATCCATACTTTCCCTTCTTTTCCATTAGTCTGAATAGCGAGATAGTATAAGGGTGGTTCCAATTTGTATATATTACCCTCCTAGGGTAAAGGAGTATATTAATGGAAAAATACAAGAGAAATATTAACTGTAAAATTAATTAGGTGAATTAGAATTAATTTAGAATTTTTTACGTATTGGTTTCTATAAATTTTTTAAATCACTTATTCAAAATTTATTTATTTAAATGATTAACACAACTGCATACATAACCTGCCGTGGTACAAGTTAATTTGCACCAGACGGACTATTTCTTACCTTATGGATTGGTGGATTGATGGTCCGGGCATAGGTTCTCCAACCGGTCCCTCGTCCACTTCCTTCTCGCTGCTGGAAAAAGGTATCTTTCTTTTGCAAGAACCACAAAGAAAAGGAAAAACTACATATACAGTATTTAAAAAACGAAGCAATATTTTATTCATATGGTACATAAAATAATAGTACTTTTTTATTGTTGCCAACCATTAAGCCTATGAACTTAAAGGTTTCAGTTCACGCAATTTGCACAAACAAATTTGCACAACAAACGCTTTTTGCACAAGTTGCAGTTAAAATGGGACAAACGAAAGATACAAATAACGTTAATAACAGAATTAACATCTTTTAAGATTAACGTAAAACATTGCTATTACAGAAAAAATTAATTGAGTTAATTAACGTTTAACAGCTTTAACATTTAGCCCCAGCTCTGAAATTAAATAAACATTGCAAACAAATTTAATAAAACAAAATAAACTTAACTTTTAATTTGTGCCCAGATTCTATACGATTTAGCTCAGAATGATAAGGTGGTAACCTCAGCACAATATTTTTACATCGCTTTACCATTTCATCTGTAACATAAGTAATATAACACTTACTTCTCTTTGTGGCGGCTTACAAATTTCAGTAATTTCGATTAAACCATATGTTCATTGTAATCAATATTTTTCGATTATAGCTAGTTCTGGATTTCTTTTTCTTCGTGCATATATGCTTGGAACTCTTTCCACCTTACGACTATGGTATGATGCATTGTCTATGACAATTACAGTATTTTCTAGTAACTTTTCCAGTAGGTTTTTGAACCACTCTTCAACCACTGTGGCATTCATCTCCTCATTGTAATCTGCAGATTTCTTCTCGTCAAAAACTAATAAACTGTCTTTAACGAAACCATCCTCGGACCCCACGTGAAGAACGATCAAGCGTCGACCTTTTCCGGATGGATTCCTTTAGTATGACCTTCATTCAACCACGTTTCATCAAAGTATCTTTGTCCTCCTTCCGCCCTGTATGCTCTCATCGCTGTTAAATACTTCCGTCTTCATCTAATTATATATTATTAAATACATCCCGTTTCACCAATAAACTTTTCGGCTTGTTTTCATATATCTACAATTAGAAAATAACTGTTCAAATCATAAACCTTACATATAAGAAAAACTCATTTAATAAAAGAACTATAAACTATTCTTCTCACATCTCACTTATTGCCATTATAAGTTTTCCTTTTAATTCAGTTTTACTTCCAACGTCATCTAATCTACTCTTAACCCACCCTGCATCTAACGTAAAATAACGTGCTCAACGGAAGAAATTAGATTACGAAAATCCAAACAACTCCAGGATTTGTACGATTAATTTTCACAGAGCTCCACTAAATGGCGCGAACATTAGGGACCAATTGGAAAGAAGCAACGAACGCGAGCGGACCAAGCTTCCGTGTAAAATTAGCGTTCTACTTTACGAGTCTTTATTTTTTGGTGTGCGCGAACCGAGCTTCTGCATCGTCAATGCACCCGAGGAAAGCCGCTAAATGAGAAACGTTAATTAGGTTAGGGTTTAATTACGGAATGTAGCATGCAGAGCGTTATGTTTCGCACCTTTATCAGCTTACAGAGACGGCACGGAAGCATCTCTCTTTACGCCAGAAAAGGATCCGAGGTAGTTAGTAGCGCGCATCCAGTTCTGTAACGTTCTAATAGACCATAATTATCTGCTTTACGAAGCGATTTTCTAAGATGTCCAACCGACCGTACTATTACGTTTCGGAGATTAGATTCAAAATCTCGTGTCAATCATTTGAGGGTTTAAAAGAAACTTCAACAGAAAATTAAAATATAAGAACCCAGTTTTCTTTTACGAAGAGTTATCCTGTACTAGTAAACGCGCTAATCTTTCATGTATGTATGTGTGTACGTATGGGGGTATGTATGTATGTATGTATTCCCCACACCGTGAGGACGGCTTTGTGTTGCCGGCCGATATATGCAGGACTTCAATAATCCGGTGCCAGGAATCGATTGAGATATGTCTCGACTCTCGCTAAATTTATTTTGTATCATAAATAAATAAAATTGTGAGAAAAACATCGATGCAGAACTGCTATCTATCGGCGGGCAGCGAAAAAGGTTTCTCTTAATACTGTGGTGTAGAC
>JAWQRJ010001352.1:0-16166 GCA_033557515.1 Diorygopyx duplodentatus
CGCACAAAATAATTGAATATCCCGACGTAACTAGGGTTATATTAAGAAATCCTATGAGTATAAAAGAATTTGCGATAAATTAACAAGAGTAGTGATACTCAAAGGCGTATATCAGATTATAAACAGAAATATGTGTAAATATGATATAAACGGAACCATAATACAAAATTACTTTAAAGTAGATAATGCCCCAATAAACTTTGTGACCCAAATTAAGTTAACCAATGTAACAATCGAAAAACAGCCGAAACTAGTGTTAGAAAATATGATACAATGATTGTAAACGATAAAATACCGTACTTAGAAATTAACATGAATAAAAATTATGTAATGCTTTATATAATTATTGTAATAGTCATAATTATTGTTTCGAGTTTTGTTGTAAAACGATTATTGCTAATGCGCAAAGTGAACAAGAAGAGTAGTTGCGATATTTTCGACGTCCAGGAGGAAGTCGAAGCTAAGGGGGGAAGAGTTATATGCCCACACGCCTAAGAAGGTGCCAATTCAGCATAATAAGATGCAAACTCAGCACGAAGATAGAAAAAGAGTATAAAAGCCGATCGAACCATGAGACATTAGTTCATTTGTTCTCAAGTGCCGTACCGTTAAGTTACTCTCTGTAATTGTTCTGGAATCTACAAACAAATAAATTAGTAAAGTTAGTCATTTCAGTATTTTTAATACATTTTAAGAATACAAAGAGTGAAGTCAAAACCTTAACTTATATTTATTCGTGTATTTAGTCAAAAATTACTTTAAAACAGGATTTTGAAGTTTTTTCAAATGAATATTTGCCGCACTGAAAGCCGGATATATCTTAGTATGGAAGAATTTAAGACTTAAAAAAGTCTGCCATTTTCTTAAAAAAAAAATAGGAGAAAACTAAAATGAAACAAGCAAATCTTTTTGCAAAAATCTGAACTCCAAAAAGAGGAAGATATTAAGAGAAAACTAAAAATAATCGTTTTTAAAGTAAAGAAAACAAAGGATGAAATAGAAATCCACTCGTGAAAGTTGATTTGAGCTGAATAATTCCCAACACTTTTGCTGATTCCTGAAATAATTTGGTTTCAATTCCCTGATCAATAACAATATTCTTCCGTCTAGAAACATTTTTATGTCATACCTTCCCACGTTATAAACATTTCAACGAACCGTGGTGCGTTTGATTAAATACAAACAGGAAGTACAGTCACCGCAGAGTAATTACTTTCTGTTTACCTATAAACTTGGGGTTTTTGAAAAAAAATTATAAACGAGAACTCAAATCAATAGCTGCCGATGAATGGGAAAAACGCATTCATCTCGTAATTTCATTATTGCTTTCTTGTGTATGGCAATTTCTCGCGAACGTTTGCAGTCACAAAAGGAATCCCGAGTACAGTGCGAAGGGGAGCAGGCATTCCTTCCTTGTCCGAACAATAAAAACGACGTTTAAGGCTCTTTAATGACTCGCTGAAAGAAGGAGCAGAAATTAAATTTACCACTCAAGAAAAAAATCGTTATGCTTCTCAGTTCTCCTTTCCGCTGAATAAAAGAAAGCCCCTTTCGTCCTTTTGTTGCATTCAATCTCAAAAAAATGAACTACTAATTAATTATCAGAATTATCAGAACAATTAACACCGAATACGTGTGCACAACACAAGCATATCGTACTACCTGACACTAAAGTTATATATAGTGTGGTAGATCAATAAAGATACGAGGGTAGAACCGTGTCGAAACAACCTGAAAATTACTCAATACATCTGATAACTCTGAGTAATTACGGGTTTTACAAATTACCCCTTATTAAACCGGCGAAAGGGTCCTAGTTTAATTTATTCTAACCTATAACGGGTCGCTAAAACCTGTTCACGCTTAATCATGTATCTGTGAGTCAGCCAACCTATGATTGCCGGTGGCGATAAAACGAATCCCTCGTCATCGACCAACGCCTTTTGTTTCGACCCTACATGAATCATGGCGGACAAAAGGGTAGGACTTTACCGAACATTATATTACTTTACTATACCGCTAGGGCGGCGTAGGATACTTCCTGCTATAAATGCTATGATGGTATCTGTTCATATTTCCGAGTGTGAACCTCTAATGAATTGCATAAATAAAGCAATATGTGTTCACTGCGCATGTATTGTGCTGTAATAGTTTTTTTTTGCCACCGCTAAACCAGTACAAAATGGCACTTCGGGGGAATAAATTCCGGATAATAACCCCAGATGCAGCCGCCGAGGTTACGTACTAGGTGTAAATAATATTATTGATTTTCGTAAAATGGTACTGCAACGTGAAGCTAGATAAGCATGGTGTATTGACGAAAATGTGATATTTATTTATGATACATATTAAAAAATGATTAATGTTTTCTATAGTAAACGTAATAGTGCTTGACATTCATAATCGTAATAATAAATCATAAAATACAGAGAAAAAGGATACTGGTTAATAAATATAACAATGTCAGAATAACGAAATGTGAAACAAAAAGAAAACATTACAGATTGTTTAAAAAGCAAACGTTAAATGGCTTGATAACAAACGAAACTTTTAGCCACCCACACCAGTAGATACTGCAAATATTGTGTATCTGTAACTATACATATATAGTAAAGGAATTAAAAAGAAAAATCCGCGCAGCAGTTTTCAGTATGAAATGATCATAACTTCGAAGCTGAAAATGTTAAAAGTAGGCTGTTTGGGGGCGTATGTATAAATATATATAATGGACGCCAATAACCTGCATCAACTCTAGGTAAAAAAATAAAAAGTGAGCTATTGAAACGTGGACTACCCACGAAAGGAAATAAAAAACAACTTATTGCAGTACTTCAAAGCAATTTAAACCAGAAATATTTGATTTCAAATGTAATATTAAATATATCGAATTCCTCACTCTTCGATGAAAAGCTCAAATACCGTTATACACAGACCAAAACAAAACAACACAAATAAGAGGTTTTTCTATCCCTTTAATTTTGTAAAACAACTACCTAGAGGTAAAAGTTCGGCAGCTAGGGATTTCAAACATACGTTATGTTTAACAATAATTTAGGTTTTCTGATATGTCATTATGAGGAGCTACAATAGTATTCTTGCTTTGAATGTTCAATACTGGAGAAGTAAATGTTTGGCACTAGAATCATTCATAAATGCATATACAAATAACTTTCTAGCTATAGAACTAGACTGTGGGTCAGTATTCATTTATACACACATAGGTGTCAGTCAGTCAGTAAAAATGTAATTAATATTAATAAGTAATATTCTTGGGTATTCTTGTTCAATACGTACCATTTCCATTAAACAATCTCTTCTTCGATGTTGAATGTTGCCGGTATTTGACTCCAGAAACTAAATTTAATTATAGTATTTACATCGCTCTTCAAAGGAATGTTTCGAATGTTTTTACTTTCTCTTGTCTGATAGGTATAAAGAGAAAGTAATGCATTCGGTCCAAAGTTTTGATGGTGAGATTTTGATATAGCTTGATGAATTATGACATTCTAAGACTAAATGGTACCATTTTTGGTCATTGGTCTGTCTGTCTGTCCGATGTCCGTCCGTTAGATAGAAGTTTGTGGTCCACACATCTACTATTTCTAATCCTTTTAAGTAAAAAAGTTTCAAATAAAAGTTGTATGGTTTCAGTATTTCTCTCTTCTAGAAGTATTTTCATATACACAGGATGTCCGGTTGCTTCTAAATGCTTGTGCAACTTCAGATTTTATATGGAACACCTTGTATGTTATTACATTTTTGGGTTCCTTATGAAATTTATGGTCTATTTTATTAAACATACATTTGGCCAGAGTCGCACCGTTTAGGAGTTATTGGACATTTTTTACAAAAAATTACATTAGCTTAACATAGCAGTGCGGTAGTGCGAATCTTAGCCCTCTTAGAGTCTATTTCAGCAAAAAAATCTAATGAAAGTTACAGTACTTAGTCCACCCCATAACATAATGTTATTTTAATATGTACAGACTGCCCCATTTCTTCTAGACGCTTTTTTTTTAATTTTGAATAATTTTTTTTTATATTTATACAGGTGCCAGTGGTGCGATTTTGGCTAAATGAATGGTTAATAAAATCGACCATAAATTCGACAAGAAATTAAAAAATGTTATGTAATACAAGGAGTACTGTTTAAAAAACTGAAGTTGCATAGCGTCTAAGGGAACATATGAAACTACTTCTAGAAGAAAATAGAACTGATACAATAAAAATTATATTTGAAACTTTTTGCCATAAAATTATTAAAAATAGGAGAAGTGTTAATCACAGATTGACAGACGGACGAGGAGATAGACAGAAAGATGAATGGACCAATTTCCAAAAATGGTAACATTATTCTTAGAATAGTCTAATTCGCCAAGATATATCAAAATCTCACCACCAAAATTTAGGACACGAAGGATATTAGTTGATCCTTTCATTGAGCTCCGAAATTGCATTGAGCTGTTTAGTTGTTGCCCTCATTAGTCACTTTACTCTCATGAAGATGAGCAGGGGGATTCTAAATCCAGGTGAACCTCCGCAGTGACCAAAGTGGTGATTCTAATATATCCATACCTAGAAAGAAAGAAAAAGAAATGCCAAAAACGAATCAGTGACGGTGTAATAGACAAAAATTATTTTAAAAAATACTATGGATGATTCAAATTCATTCCCTTTCCGCCGATAGTGAGGATAAGTCACTAACTTCATAGTTTGTTGATATACGATTCATGCTCCTCCGCTTCATCCTCCAGTAGTCTAAATAGTGGGTTGGCATAAGGGTGGTTCGAAGTTATTACTTCTATGTCAAAAGCTCTTCCCCTTCACCTTATTGGGCGTTGATATGCAATTCATACTTCCCCTTCTTTTCCAGTAGTATGAAAAGGGAGATGGTATAAGGGTGGTTCCAAGTTGTGTATGTTACTTTCCTAGGGCAAAGGACTGTATTCCCAATAGAAAAAATACCAGAGAAATATTAACTGTAAAATTAATTAGTTGAATAAGAATTCATTTAGAATTTTTTACGTGTTGGTTTCTATAAATTTTTGATTTATTGGTTTTTATTAATTATTTTTTAAAACGGAACAACGTATTTTTGTGTTTGCCAACCAAATTTTTCTTTGTTTATTCTCTAAAGATTTGAATTAAATTGTACTTTTTTAGAACTTTTAAGATACATTGTTACTCAAATAGATTATTTATATGTATAAGTTTTAGTATTTCTGATTTGATTCGACCAAGGTTTTTATTACCTTATTCATTTCTTGTTAAATTAAATTTAATATTTTAAAATCTTTTATTTTTAATTTAAAAACGTAATTTAACAATTTGTATTTTATTTATATTGTTACGATAAAGTTCGGTTGGTTTTTTCGTTCAGATAATTTATTCGTTCAAATAATTTCAACGCAAATGAATATATTGCTAACTATTATGTATTATGTATGTTCGTTTTTTTGTTAGTTACATCAAAGTATATTATCTGTATTTCATGTTATTAATGTGCTAAAAACACAATGGAGCTTTTAGTGTCTTCAAATTCAAGAAGAATTACATTGTAGCCATTTTATTTTGTTAGATGACCATCAATAATGTTGTCACTGTAGCATAGTTTCAAATAACTATAACCTATTGTTGTAATAATAATTTGATACCTACTTTTTCTGCTTCTCTATATATAAAAGAAAACAAAAAAAAGTGTAAAAATGTTGTTTTCAAGTTTACTTAATCAATGGTTACTTCTACTGCATTATTGTTTATAATAAGTTCACTACTGCATTGAGAAAATCATTCAAAAATGATACTATATGCTTTTTTTATCAAAAATAAACACACCTTTTTTCTGTGAAGTATCGTTTCTTTTAAAAAGGCTCATCATAATTGGTTGGAGTGTAAAGCTATAATTACCTTCATTTTTCAAAATTGTCTTTCTAAAATGATAAAACTGGGTATACTTTTCCATGCAGATGTCAATCATTTTGTTAAAAATAAAATAGCTTTTATAGATATTACTTAAAAATATCTTTTCATTTCTTCATGTTTTTAAAATAGTGTTCTTTATATCTGAAACCTATCTGGTAATTTTAGTTAATTGAATTAAGGCGTAGGAGCGAAGTAGTCGAAATGGTTGAAATCGTACTATTAACGCCATCTCTACCGGAGTTTTGTTTTTACTGGTCTGCATTACCTACCATTTTCGCAAGTTTTGTCGCTAGATGGACCGACTATTTTTCACGTAAAATTACTCCGTTAAATTAGACATTATGAACCATGTCGAAGTACTAATTTATTCTTAGAATAGTCTAATTCGCCAAGATATATCAAAATCTCACCACCAAAATTTAGGACACGAAGGATATTAGCTGATCCTTTCATTGAGATAGGTATAAGGCTGGTATCCGAAATCGAATTGAGCTGTTTTGTTGTTGTCCTCATTAGTCACTTTTCTCTCATGAAGATGAGCAGGGAGATTCTAAATCCAGGTGAACCTCCATAGTGACCAAAGTGGTGATTCTAATATATCCATACCTAGAAAAAAAGAAAAAGAAATGCCAAAAACGAATCAGTGACGTTGTGATAGACAAAAATTATTTTAAAAAATACTATGGATGATTCAAATTCATTCCCTTTCCGCTGATAGTGAGGATAACTCACTAACTTCATAGTTTGTTGATATACTATTCATACTCCTCCGCTTTATCCTCCAGTAGTCTAAATAGTGGGATGGCATAAGGGTGGTTCGAAGTTATTACTTCTATGTCAAAAGCTCTTCCCCTTCACCTTATTGGGCGTTGATATGCAATTCATACTTCCCCTTCTTTTCCAGTAGTATGAATAGGGAGATGGTATAAGGGTGGTTCCAAGTTGTATATGTTACTTTCCTAGGGCAAAGGAGTATATACCCAATGGAAAAAATACAAGAGAAATATTAGCTGAAAAATTAATTATTTGAATTAGAACTAATTTAGAATTTTTTACGTGCTGGTTTCTATAAATTTTTTATTTTTATTAATTATTTTTTAAAATGGAACAAGGTATTTTTGTGTTTGCCAACCAAATTTTTCTTTGTTTATTCTCTAAAGATTTGAATTAAATTGTACTTTTTTAAAACTTTTAAGATACATTGTTACCCAAATAGCTTATTTATATGTATACGTTTTAGTATTTCTGATTTGATTCGACCAAGGTTTTTATTACCTTATTCATTTCTTGTTAAATTAAATTTAAA
Organism: Diorygopyx duplodentatus; assembly: GCA_033557515.1. Lineage (NCBI taxonomy): Eukaryota > Metazoa > Arthropoda > Insecta > Coleoptera > Scarabaeidae > Diorygopyx > Diorygopyx duplodentatus. The sequence continues at coordinate 7,229 of JAWQRJ010001352.1, forward strand.
AAAATTAAAATCTTTTATTTTTAATTTAAAAACGTAATTTAACAATTCGTATTTATTGCGTTATATTGTTACGATAAAGTTCGGTTGGTTTTTTCGTTCAGATAATTTATTCGTTCAGATAATTTCAACGGAAATGAATATATTGCTAACTGTATTATGTATGTTCCTTTTTTTGTTAGTTACATCAAAGTACATTATCTGTATTTTATGTTATTAATGTGCTACAAACACAATGGAGCTTTTAGTGTCTTCAAATTCAAGAAGAATTACATTGTAGCCACTTTATTTTGTTAGATGACCATCAATAATGTTGTCACTGTAGCATAGTTTTAAATAACTAGAACCTATTGTTGTAAGAACATTTGATACCTACTTTTTCTGCTTCTCTATATATAAAAGAAAACTAAAAAAAGTGTAAAAATGTTGTTTTCAAGTTTACTTAATCAATTACTTCTAGTACATTATTGTTTATAATAAGTTCACTCCTGCATTGAGAAAATCATTCAAAAATTATACTATATGCTTTTTTTATCAAAAATAATCACACCTTTTTTCTGTGAAATATCTTTTCTTTTAAAAAGGCTTATCATAATTGGTTGGAGTGTAAAGCTATAATTACCTTCATTTTTCAAAATTGTCTTTCTAAAATGATAAAAGTGGATATACTTTTCCATGCTGATGTCAATCAATTTTGTTAAAAATAAAATAGCTTTATAGATATTACTTAAAAATATCTTTTCATTTCTTCATGTTTTTAAAACAGTGTTCTTTATATCTGAAACCTATCTGGTAATTTTAGTTAATTGAATTAAGGCGTAGGAGCGAAGTAATTGAATTGGTCGAAATCGTACTATTAACGCCATCTCTACCGGAGTTTTGTTTTTACTGGTCTGCATTACCTACCATTTTTGCAAGTTGCAAAGTTTTGTCGCTAGATGGACCTACTATTTTTCACGTTAAATTAGACATTATGAACCATGTCGAAGTACTAATTTATGTTGAAATTTCGTTTCAGAAAATAAAATAAAAGCTACAGTAATTTCACTCTTCTATGATATAAACCTATTTTAATACATACTCTGTGTCTCATCTCATCCAGACTATATGCAACTTTAGTTGCATACCTAGATGCTTGTATATTATTTGACATGCATTGGTTTAATGCAATAATACAATACAATACTCACATATCACATATCGTTCATAAATTTATAATAAGAAAAGCATCCTCAATATTTAAACTAGGTAAGAGAAACTTGTGTGATGATTTACGCCCACTCAGTTTAGAAATTTTATCAACAGTAATATAACATGCGATAAGAATACAAAGATATATACTATTGAGGAGGCATTAGATGCTGCCCTTCCTACGCGAAAATTTGTTTCTAGTCGAAATAATTCATTAAAAATCTATTGGTTTGCAGGAAAACTGAAAGAAGTGTGGTCACACTAACATTCTTTAACGATTTGCACCGTACTACTTTCTAAAGGTAGCTCTTATCGTCCAATACACAAATAGTAGAAAATAAATGGAGAAAAATAATTAACCTGTATTATCTTTGCAATTATAGAGAAAATGGGATTTGAGGCAACACAAAACCATTCCGTAAAGTATCGGGGAAGAAACTACTTTTTAGCACATTTATGTCGTTCATTGCTTTGTTGGTTAAGAAAATATATATAATCTTTTTTAAGAATATGTCTTTCAAAGTACTCCGCATAAGAAAGCATATTGCATTCTTATTTAGTTGTCAAAATTGCTTGGAAAGGATGTGATTCCTCGCCTACGACATTTTTTGGATTGTTACAAGATTCTGTTCTACCTTTCAATCGATTTCTTTTTCAAGGATTTCATTCTCGACGTAGCTGCACCACTGCTCTTTTGTGCGTAACCGATATCATTCGCGCTATTGGCGACGACAATTCTACCGTGCTTATTGACGATGGTAATGCTAACGTGCTTATTTTACTCGATTTTTCTAAAGCTTTGGATATAATACATTGCAACACACTACTAGCAATGTTACACTTTTTCGGACTTACCAATAAAGCTATTAAACTTTTTAGTTCATATTTGCCGAATCGCTACCAAACAGTTTCTTTTAACAAAACGCATTAGTTAAATCCGTAAGTTAGTCCGTTAGTTAAATACTATTTACTATTTATACTAATCAGCTATGTAATGCTTTGGAACATAGTAAAGTGTATGTGTATGATATTCAACTATATTATGCATTTGCTGTTAGTGAATTGCAGACAGCCGAGGAGAGGGGTTAATTTCTCGAAAATTAACCCCTTGAAGTCATCAATTTATAACCAACTACGTCTTACTTTTAACAATAATAACTTACCTTTTAGTGAATGTGCTCGTAACCTCGGTGTAATGATGGACCCTAGTTTAAAATTTAAGCAACATGTTGGTTCTCTTTTGCAACGAGCTTATTCAACTTTAAAACTTCTATTCATATATATATTCTAAACCAGAATTTGATTGCGAAACTCTGTTATGCGTTAGTTGTACCTATTTTCAACTACGGGGACACAATTTATCACTCTTGTTTGGATTATACGCACAGATCACGTACCTATACAAAGGATGCATAATGATTGTTTGCGATTCATTTATGGCGGGATTCGTGTATATCAGGAGACGGGAAAGATATCTGACACATTGGAATGGGTGGGATGGTTGAATATGTCGAGACGGAGAATTCTGAATTCTCCAGTATAAATGGCCTTATCTGTACAATAAAATAAGTTTCCGAACAAATATTCACAACATTAATGTTAGGCACAAACATATAATTACACTATGATAATATACTGATCGCCCGTCAACTCTAAAATCTTTGAATCTAGTAATCAGTTTAGTGATGACCAACATGAGATTTTTATGAAATTTCATTTGCATTTACTCACCAAAACTGTCTCAACCATTGTTCAGATATTGGACATTTATTCTCGGCGTCGTAAAGAAAATCGTTAAAACTAAAGTTAACATGTTTTAGTGGCTCTTGAAACTCTGTTGCAGTAAATTGCTTATGAAGTATATATTCCAAGGTTGCGGTATTCCTCTCCTGGATTATCAAGATTTGTGCTCCGCAGAAAAGATACTCTAAATACTTCGACTAGAAGAAGAGCAAGCTCGTTATAATCATTATCCGTTTCTCGGAATTATGCCCAGCTTTCATCCTTCATCTTATCGGATAATCGCCTAAAATGTATAAGGAACCGCTCTGACTAAAGTGTGCTTTAGGTTTAATTTTAAATGAACTCTACAGCTGGGTTTGCGCAATTAGGGGATGATTACCTACAGCGCCCATTGATAGCGTGAATACTTGATTGGGGCATAGAAATCCTAATTGACTTCCAATACAGTTAAGGTCTATATAGGTCTCTCCTCTCTTCACCTCTCTCTGTTTTTATTGGTCGGCTGGGGTGAACGTTCTGTAAACTTTAAGTTCAACCCAACGGCAGTACAGGACAATATTCCATCTGCACGCTTCCTAATAAATCTTGCGGATTGTATTCTCTCTGCTCCTGTCTCTCATCATTTAATTTAAGCGCTGCCCGGCATCAGTAATTACTAATTACACGCATGTTCTACACAAACGATACATATATCATGATCCGGTATTGTGATACCACCGGCGCGGGCGTCCGTGATTTGATTACGGAATTATACTGGATGTTCATACCGAAGAGATCCGTCTGAGGCAACTCGATTATGGCGCTCCGATTGTCGGCCCCAGTAACTTTTCTACAGGGATTCTTTGGACAAAGGGCCGTCATCGTGGACGAAAAGCGTCTGGTCTTCTACGAACATAAGTTGACTTGTAGCGACGGCGTGCCTATCTTATCGACGTGACACCATAGGTTACCAACGCGTCGCCGTTACGATGTCGGTGGAGTTCCGATCTGCGATAACGCTAACAGGAATTATGGAAATTTCTACTCCGGACGCGATCGGATATATCCCGTCGAAAATCGTAATTTTTCTAGTTTACTATCGCACGGCACTTTACGATTATACGGTTCGAATACTGAAGGCCCGACTGTAGATCACACGCGCCCCCCGGAATTATTGGGCCTTCGTTATAACGAAATTACTCAGTTCGGCCATAGCAGAATCGGAACGCTACGTACTTCGAAACACGGAACGAAATTGCAGTGGTCGCCAATGGGGTTTGGCAGATTGCAGCATACTAGTGGCTCAATTGACGAATAACAGTTTAGTAATAATAAGGTTAGTAACATATTGCCGAATACGAAAATCAAATCTAAAAATTCAGAAAAGAAATATTTCGTTATATTTCGTTATATTCTAGAATAAAGTAGGTCAACTATAAATTCTACAACAGTGGTCGTGTACTGACTAATGAGAGTTTTCTAGCCAAGGGCAGAGGATATACTTCACATTATTCCAATACTTGTACAAAATACGGAACCAGGAACGATTTGAAACAGAAGAGTTCTGGAGCAAGCAGTGAGAAACTGGGAAGTCTTGAATATAATAATGAAAATTTCCACCCAGAGTTCTTCAATGTGAAACCATCTTCAACGTTGCCAAGCCAACCTTACTAATTTGGTTGAAAAAGCACTCTATCAGAAAATTTTGCGATAGTTTCTATTGTTCTAACTTATTTTATTAGTAATGTACCTGGGAATTGGATATCATCCACAAACAAGTAAGATTAAAAAGAAGATTATTCCACTAATGTAACCTGTTGTGCAAAATGTGGTTCCATTTAAGGAACGTTTCCGTAATTTTTGAAGTTTGATTAAGACCTGTCTGCCAGCGGGATCTACAAGATCTGAAATTAACTCCTTTCGACAAGAAAATCTCGATTTAACCTGCATTTTGCACCACCCTAAAAGAAGAACATTGTCGAACCAACACGAAAATCCACTTCCCACGCTAGAAAGAAATTCTTTCATCCATTGAAAGCCCTTCTGTGAAGCGGACTTTTTTTTCGGGTGAGGCAGCAGTTTGGCGATTTCTTCTTTTCCATAGGAAACATACATTCTGGTCGCCATTGTGGTATTGCATCATTTGCGTCACCAGGTGATGTCATTGCCATTTTTGTCACCATTTCTCCTTGGGAAGCATCACTCCTGGGAAGCAAGCTTAAACTTTTGAGGAAATTTTAGACATTTTTGGACTTCGACAATTCAATACAAGTATTACAACAACTAGAAAATTCTTTTCCTGCTTGCATTTTTTTTGCAACAGATATTTTTTGTAAATTTCCCCTCTCCCCCTAAAAATATATATAAATATATTAGAATTGAGTACTTACCAAGAATTTTTGTTAAATACATTATCAATTTTCACACATATATCAATACATGTACCAAAAGACTTTTTTATTAAATACAGCAATTACTGTAAGACAACACATCACTGCGAATGAAAATTCAAAAAACAAAAGAAAAATTGGAATAACTTAAAAAAAGTAAGTTTATTTCAAAATAATCTATTTCAAATTAACACAACATCGTATAATAATTAACACATCGTTAATTGGATGTATGATTATCTGTTATGTATAAATAATAACAGATAATAATTCAAAAATTATTATTTTTTGAAAATTGAAATTTTACAAAAACATGCCAAAAATATGTTCAACGAATTATTGTAAAATTTCAAACCATAAACAGAAAAAAATTGAATATTTAATTAATAATTATAAACGTTTCATTTACAGGAATGTCGCTGCACACAACTATTTTTGCTCTTTTTATGAAAAGTTATTTAAAGTTTAATTAAAATGTTACTTAAGTATAATTACAATGTTACGTTGAATAAATCCAGTAGCTATGTTGTTTTATATTTAAAATAAGCGAATAACATAGCATTTTTTATCAATTGTTTGTAACACCTTTCGCTACCTACTTCCTTAATTTGGCTACTATTAACCATATCTGGAAATGAAAAGAATACATTAAAAATCAACGTCTCTGTCAGTGCGTTGAAGAAGCAAAATGATGATCATGAAGTCAAATTAGTTGATTGATATTAATAGTTTATATGGTAGGACACTTCCTTAAGAGTTTTTTTATCAACATACAGCGTTGTTTTTAACGTTAAATAAAATTAATTAGTTAAATTAATAATCAGCTAATTAATCAGTTAAACTTACATTTGAACAAAATCGCACCGTTTAGGACATTTTTTATTAAAAATGACATTGGCTTAACATTGTGGTGCGGTAATGCGAATCGAACTGACATTTTAAATCAAACATATGACATTTCAAGCTTGGCAATAATTAAAATGTAATTTTAGATCAGTTTTTTAACATTTTAGAACGGTTTGATTTTGGAACGAATAATAAAACATAACCAAGTACCTGAGCATACTTTTCGCGGCCACAATTGATGTAAAACACATTAATTTCATATTTACACAATTTTGAAGAAAATTCTGAGTAGCTTTGGAGATAGTTTTTTCTTTGTTTACGGAGTGCGCTATGATATAAATGAAAGGACTCATTTTTGCTGCTCGATGGGATAGAAGAGTAAACACATTAATCTCACATTTTCACAATTTCGAAGAAATTTCTATATGTCGCTTTGGAGATACAGATTTTTTTTGTTGCGAGGTGAACGACAAAAAAATTATTTCTTCCTTACACGAAAGTGCCCATTTTTGCTACTCGATAGGATTGAAGAGCAAACAAATTAATCTCACATTTCTACACAATTTCGAAGAAATTTTAATATGCCGCTTTAGAGATACATATTTTTTTTTTGCGTTGTGAGCGACGAAAAAAGTTATTTCTCACTTACACGAAATGATCCATTTTTGCTACTCGATAGTATTGAAGAGTAAACTACAAATTAATCTCGATTGATGTAAAACACATTAATTTCATATTTACACAATTTTGAAGAAAATTCTGAGTAGCTTTGGAGATACAGATTTTTGTTGTTGCGAGGTGAGCGACAAAAAATTATTTCTTCCTTACACGAAAGGGCCCATTTTTGCTACTCGATAGGATTGAAGAGCAAACAAATTAATCTCACATTTACACAATTTCGGAGAAATTTTAATATGCCGCTTTGGAGATACAGATTTTTTTTTGTTGCGTGGTGAGCGACGAAAAACGTTATTTCTCACTTACACGAAATGATCCATTTTTGCTACTCGATAGTATTGAAGAGTAAACTACAAATTAATCTCGCACTTACACAATTTTGAAGAAATTTCTATGTGTCGCTTTGTAGATACAGATTTTGTTTTGTTTCGGAGTGAGCGACAAAAAAATATTTCTCCCTTACACGAAAGGGACCAATTTTTGCTAGTCGATAGAAATGAAGAGTAAACAAATAAACTTCACATTTACACAATTTCGAAGAAGTTTCTGTGTTTTGTTTACGAGGTACACGATATTTAAAAAAAATCCCCCAAAGTAAGTGAATAATTTTTTATATTAATGGTTAGTAAACAGTTTCATACTAAACAGTAAACAGTCATTCTGCTATGTTTACCTTTGCTGATTCAAATACAACAAATATTTAAATACCAAGTATGCAGTGTTCATTAAGATCTAAAACTTAAATTATTTTCTCTATACATGCTGTCTCATATGTGCTCAGCGATATATAAATTTATAAATTCCTTATAGTATTATAAAAATTCTTAGTTGCGAACGCTCTCTGGATATTAGCGTATTTTACTTTTTATTAATATTTGTTATTTTAAACGGAAGAACCTATATTGTTTTTCACTATTGCATTTATTTTTAAATTCTCTTAAAATAAAATAACACAAAATCAAAATCCCTGCAAATTGTTTCAGAAGCCTTCCCCACTTATCTCCGTTCGATTCTATCGTGTATCTTCCACATCCAAAGGCTGCTAGCAAATTTCTCTATATGTCCTCCCTCTTTCACTTCCTGTGTCTTCCTCTAGTTCGTTTTCATTTCGTTCTTATTTCGTTTCTCAATAGAGCCCCGCCCGTCTTTAAGACGTCACCTGTTATTTTGTCCTCTTATCCTTTTTCAATTCTCTTATTGGTGCTTCTATTTCCACCTTTAGTATTTTTAGTATTGCCTCTTCATTTCCGTCTAAGTTCGGCGTAATTCGCATTTCTTCGTAGATAATGATCACTCCGTCATCATTTCTGATGACATCTATTCAATGTTTGCCTTCCCTTCTCCCGTTTTGCCATTTTTAACTGCCGCATTATTTCCAATTATCCAAGCATCTTTCTTATATTATATTCACCAACATCTCGTCTTACACTCTTCCTCGCAAGTTTCCTTATTCTGTCATATTCAGTTTTTAATACTTCACGTTTGCTTCCCCCTGTTTTAAGTTTCTCTCTTTTCCTTATTAAATAAATTTTTGTTTGTTATCTTATAAAAACCATCTCTTCTATTGTATTTCTCCTGATAGGTTTAGGTTTAGATGTTTCTTGCCTAAAGTTTCTCTGCGGAGGATTAATTTTCGATAATTTTGCGAGGTGTTCATTTCAATTTTCCTAATCGGCAAATGATAGAAAATCGCGGAAGAACGTTGTGTACTCAAGAATTTCATAAAACATTCTCCAATTTTCTCCAATTCAAGTCATAAATGGAGGAGTGGTAAAGGGTTCGCTCAAGATCTGCAATCTTTTAGCGTAGAGGTGGAGCAATCGTTTACTAACCAAAAATCTTTTAGTAATTAAAACCATTTATAATTAATTAGGAACACTTTTGAAATCTCAGTGATGCACGGTTTGTGAGTTAAACTGTTGCTCTCCATCCCTAGAGCTCTCTATATACCTCCTGTTATCTTTAGGCAACCATATTGGCAGAGTGAAATATAAAACAAAACAATAATACATTTTGTTTGTGAATCCAACAGATCCAAAAAAAATTAATGGAAAGTGGCAGTGGTAGAGACCTTTGCTTAGTAAAGCTCATATATATATATATATATATATATA